>JALLPA010000870.1:0-12702 GCA_036939895.1 Thalassiosira exigua
TGACAATGATGCACGGGAGGTCAAACCAGACAAGGAGGAGAGGTCACTGAGGAGACGATGTGAGTGGGATATGCGGGACTGAGGGCAAACATGGGCGGATGTAGTGGGTGGTTAGCCCCAAACATTGTCATTGTTGAGGAGTACGGCATGTTCCAGCAGACAGTGAACGGTGAACGGGCCAGAGCAGAGCCTGCCTTAATGGTACTCTCTGAAACCAGATTCCATAGCAATTGTTGAATAGTCCAGTAATAATTTGAAAATAGTGGAGGCAAGACTACAACAATTACTGGCACCTGCCAACGCTGCCCACATGTGGGAAATCTAAGAACGACACTGGCACAATGGTTGCTATTCACTTCTTAAAGGGTCCAAAATCAAAATGGACCCCTGCCAAAAATGTATCAAGCGAGAGCATACGAGTTGAATGCCTGTTATGTTATCATGCGTTTCTTTCTACAATCAGTGGTCAAATAGAGCGTGGCAATACTTTCCAGTCAAGTTACTCCATCAACTCCCTACAGGGTATCGTGCCATTTCCTCCAGAAAGTGTGCACATCTGCCCAGTTGCATCCTCTGGTGCAATTGTACTGCCATTTGGACCATCGCCACTTGACAATTGCTTCATCGCACCTGATAGTTTGTATTTGGCCGCCCTTCTTCTGGCCAACTCTGCAATTAGTTCTTCCTCCGTAGCCGATTCTAATGTCAGGGATCCATTCCGTGATGTATTACATGACAGAGTGGATTCCGCTGGAGCCATACTATTCATGTCCATCTCTTTCGACGCAGAGGCAGTTTTTACTTTCTTCGACTTTCCTGGCACTTTACGGCTCTTCGCGATGGTGTCTTCCAAATAGCTTCGCATGATCGATGTTGAGTCGTCGTGCATCACAGGGATCAGCGCTCGGCGAATGTGATCGTAAAGATTTGGGTTTAATGTTTCCTCCCTCGAAAGTAGTTTCTTGATGCGCGCTCGCTCTTTCGGTTCTTCAAAACACGCAGGGCAATTTTCGTTGATGACAGGGAGGTTGGCAGACTTGGCCTTAAACAGAAAGGATGAGACGAAAGAAACAAATTTCGTAAAATTAGAAGCCATCTATTTGCTCTACTCACAAATTCAGTCATGAGATTTTCCCGGCAGTATACAAGAGGGCGCTGCTCCCAAAAGAGAAAGGATAAGAGTAAGCGAATAAATAATCAAAACTAAAGCCATCCTTTTTTCACTCACAATCACGGAGACGTCACCAGCATTAATTTGATAATTTGCCTTCATAGTTCTTATGAAGCCTATTGACACAACGAATGCAACATGAAGTAATAAATATTCTGCACCAATGAAGAAATTTCAGCAAAGCGACCTAGGCCATCATCCTTACCGTTGTGCATGACACTCATCAAAAAACTCTCTGGATTTTGGACAAAGAAGCCTGTCAGAAACCTTCGAGTGGCTTAATTATTGTCTGCCAAAGGCGCTATAGTAGAAACTTACCCGCTAAGTCATCAAGGTGTTGCGCTGCATGAGTAGATTAGAAAAAGATTGTGAGATCTTGATGATTGCCCCAGCGTGCTTTTGTCCAAAGAGATCCGCAATGTACGCACCTAGGACTAACTTATTGCAAGTATTTTGCCTAGCGCATGTGTAGAGGTTCCCCCTTTTCATTCTTGCACCTGATCAACAGAGCATTTGAAATGTCAGTGGTCACAATACATCCAACGAAAGTTTGGGATCACCTTTGGCATAAATCACTCACAAAATGCGCAGAGGGAGGATACCGTCTGTCCATTTTTGCCACTTGTGTTGGCACGTGCGACAACTGACCAAGGGGGAAAAAGATACGTGCGTTGGTGTACGATGTTATCAAATCGATCCTGCATTTTTTGCTTACTGTCGTCCCGAATATAGTGGTATTTCAACCCCAAACCTTCCACGTAGGGGATGAGGGGCGAGGGGTCAAAAGAAGGCGTCATGGGATCTATTGTACAGACCTGGCAGACATCATCAGCATTAATTGAGAAACACGTTATGAAGGCTGGAAATGCAAAATGACAGGAACGGTTTACCTCAATCTCGAACTTTATTGGTAGCTTGCGCTGAAATTCAAGCAAACAGTGGAGCAAAGACAGCGAGTCCTTCCCCCCAGAAAGACCAAGGAGCAGTCGATCTCCTTCTTGAATCATATCCCATTGGATCATGGCCTAGTTGAGGGTTGTAGGTTGAAGCGTGAATGTGAACAAAACGTAGGTGTCACTTAACAAAGAATGAGCTAAAACTAACCTGAGTGATGAAACGCATCATTTTTGGTGGAGGCTTGAGCTTTCCCTTATTCTTTCTGTTTTTGTTGCTTAATTTGTGCACAACTGGTGAGACCTCTTCAGTGCCATTGGCGTTAATTTGCGAGCTCATTACGCTTTCCACACCACTTCCAAGATCATGGCTTGAGGGCGCAGTACTGCTATTTGACACAGACGCAATATGAGGAAGAGCGCACTGACCCCACTGCGAAGAGTCACGGGATGGCTTCTTTTTCTCTCGTTTCTCAGCGGCCAGATGCAGATAGGACTTGGGTTGTTGCTTCCTCTCAGAGACGGCCGAACCAATCTTTATGGAGCTTATGCCCTGTTCAAAAGATGGCGAATCTCCTTTCATCGCCTTAAGATCGCGCTTTCTGCAAGAGCTTGCCTCCTCATCCACAGGAGCGAAAGTCTCCGCTTTCTCATCATACCCACGAAGGAATTCCTCGATGGACAACCATTCATCTCTTTTTTGGCAGAACACTTTACAAGTGTCGCCGAGCTCACCATCTTCATATCCAGACTTGATCTCGTCAAACGAAGCTTCGCCCACATGATCTCCTTCTTGAAATTGAAAAAGGTCTGAAATGCCTCTCCCGTTACTTTGCGAAGTATTCAGGGAAGAGTCGCCGCCCAAGGAATCCACCTGAACGCTTTGATCTGCTTCACTAGTTGCTTTGCGCTTTCCGTCCATCCTGATGTGGATCGCTCCCAGCAAAGCATCGTCCACAAATGTAGCAGGGACACCATCTAGCCCATCTCGAAGGCACTGCGATACCTCCTGCGGGTAGGCATACCAACGCAAGTCTTCCAGGGTGTCGTCGACCCCTCCCTCGCCAGCATCACCACTGCTGCCGCTTCCCAACATGCCATTGGCGGCATTCATTTTTTCAACTTCGGATCTGAACCGTGGATCGCGCTTGGCCTGCTCCAATATCAGGTCAACATTTGTCATGGTTTCATCGAGGCAGGCGCGGCTGAACTTGGCCATGTCCGGGGACAGTATCGAAATGTCCTCCCCATCAGGGCCCTGGTCGTTCTTTGTTTCCTCAGTAGGCGAAAGAATGTCATAGTGACTCAACCACCGCCGCTCGCTCTTCCCAAGGGGCTTGCCCTGCCGACTCCAATGGCGCCAGTCGCCCGTGCGATGATCGCATCGGTATTGGGGTAGAAGAGCCCAGCCATTCTTTGCCACCCAGATCAGCGCCCGCACCACATACTCGACCTCCGAATCCCTCAGTCCCTTGAACGGTAGGCTGAGGCGCGTGTAGCCCGGTCGCAGCAGCTCACACGGTCGGTCAGAGCGGAGGAGGGCTCGTTCGACGCCGCGGTTGAAATCGTTGGGCACCTCAGAGGAATTCGCGATCGTCGTGAGCCCAAGCAAGCGTTGTGAGTACGGCCCGGCGCATTGGCATCCACCCCGGGACTGGATGCCGAACAAATCGTTAAGTAGCGCGCAGACGAAGTTGTAGTGAAGGAAACGCCTACCGCAGCGGATGAGGAAGGAAAAAACTGGCAGATGCCGTCCCACGCACGACGAAGGAAGAGTGCCACTAGCAGCGTTGTTCTCTTTCCCAAGCACGACCAAATTGGGAGCATTTCTCTCCAGCTCGCCAACCACTCTATCGTAAGTGGAGCATTCAAATTCTAGCAGTGTTTTCGGAGGAAGAATTGGCAACCGCTCTGTTGTCGTATTGTCTATGCCACCCTCACCAGCTGCTATCGCCGATCGAGCAATGCGCTCGTATTCATTGGCCACCCTCCTGCCGGCAAGCAAAGCCAAGCCGACACGCTGGACGCCAATTCCGTCAGGGGTGCCTCCCTCGTAACGTTCGATACGGTTGGATAGAAATCGGTGATCCTCGTTCGTCACGTAGAAGACCGTCCCACCCCCGGACGTGGCCGGTGGATTTGTTTGCGATATGAGCTGCGGGAAGATGTTGTGTCAGCAAAGTCCACCAGGAAAACAAGACTGTGGAGGAACGGGAATACGTTGAAATCACTCACGCGTTTCTTGATCACCAAAACTCCTGGTGTCGACGGCCCGCCGTAGCACTTGTGAGGACTAAAGTAAATTGCGTCCTTCGAAGGATCCGCCGGCTGACCTCCGCCGTCCCCCCCGTCATTCATCCCTGAAAAGTTCACAGGGTTGGGATTCATGTTCACGGGGAGGTAGGGTGCCCCGCTGGCGTAATCGAAGAAGGCCAGCGCCCCGTGCCTGTGGAGCACGATCGCGATCCGATCGACGTCGGCGATGAGGCCGGTGACGTTGCTCGCGGCTGAGAAGGCGCCAATCCGCAGCCTCGCCGACGACGCAGCGTACTGAGGGAGGCGGAGCAGACGCTCCAGTTCGTCCACGTCCACCATGCCGTCCGAGGGTCGCTCGGGGACGGCCACTACTTCGCATCCCGACTCCCTCCACGGGATGAGGTTGGAGTGGTGCTCGTGCGGTCCGACGAAGACGACCGGCCGTCGCGATTCCTCCGCCCCGCCGCCGCGACGGGCCTCCTCGGCGATGCCCCGAAGGTTTAGGCAATCCACGAGAATCGCCACGGCGCCGGTGACGCCGTTTCCGCCGAATATGACCGCGTCCAGCGCCGCCTTGCCGGTCGTGCGCGCGTTGACGGCCTCGCCGACGATCTGGCGAGCTTCACTGACGAAGGCGGTGGATTGGGAGCCGGTGTAGGTGATGTTCTGGGCGTTTTTTGGATAGCGGCGGCGGACGATGCTAATGAGATCATTGACGCGGGTGCTCGGAGCTCGGAGGCTGCCGAGCAACTGGCATCCTCTCAAGACATCCTTGCATTGGTGTTGCAAGTTTGAAAGCAGCTTTCGTCATGTCCTCTGAAGAGCCTAGAAAAGCAAGCCCTTCCGCCATCATGCTCATTTATCATTCACAAAAGATAGGCCACGTTTCACATATCTAGTTCGGCAGTGTGAGCGCTGCAAGACTGCGCATGATATGATCATGATGATCAGGCAACATGCACCAGGAAGCTACCTAACATAATATGTTATTGCCATGTAGGAGCAAGATGGCCACTGCGACTCTATTACCCAAAATGCGCAACGCCCCTGCTTTGGGGGGAAACAAATGAAAGGTACGGCGCATGCCACGCTCTTAACTCAAGAAACGGACGACTCACCGTGTGGGTGTTGGCGTGGCAGGGCATGGTGGTGCGTCGGAGGTACTCCTCCACGGACCGCACCGGGCGATTGGACGCGGTCTGGTCGCAGTAGATCAAGGGCACGTCCATCCCCTTGTACGGCCGGTGCGCGGCCTTCTTGCCGCCACCCCCGGGACCGGCGGGGCGTTCGAAGGGCGAGACGAAGGTCGGAAGACCTCCCGCGAGACCTCCGTCGCCAACGGGGGAGGAGGGAGGACGAGGATCGCGGACGACGTCGTCGGCGAGCCGGGAGCGGAGCGCGCGGATCCGGGCCCAGGCGTCCTCGACCGACGACGACGACGGCCGGTCGCGGCCGCCGGCGGCGGCTTCCTCGCCCACGTCGGAGGATGCCGCCGCCGCGGCGACGGAGGGGACCGCCCACGCGTCCTCGGCGAGCGAGGTGCCGCACTCCATTTCTGCCTTGGAACTCATGATCCTGGTGGGGGCTGGGCTGGGAGCTGGGACTGGCTGGGACCTTGGCGGACCAGGGGGTTTGGGTTTGGATTTTGGATCTGTTCGGATATTATGGATGGATGTTGATGGATGGCGTCGCTTGATGATGCATGGTTGTGAACCGAAACAGCGGGCAATTCACAGGGCGATAGTTATGAGTTACATATGACCTGCTAATGTTGCTTTCGAATCGTAGGAGATACAGTGACACACTTATTTGCCAAATTACCATCCCTGAACAATGACACTATCTAATTTTGATGAATATAAGTCCTACGTTGGTGTTATACAAAAACAAAAATGACACCACATATAAATACACATAATAATCTGTGACACACCATGCAATATTAGTGTGGCGGTACTGTAATTTAGGGGGCTATTTACAGGGCTGAGTTACTGCCCGGTGGATAGGTATTGTATTGTACAAGTTCGCGTGGCGGGGATCGGGGATGCGAAGTGCGACAGAGTGCGACCAACCATGACGAGCGAGTCCGCACCGGCGTTGTCGGCATTCTCATAGCATCGATCGTGGCCGCCACCCTGCTCGTTGATGGCGCCTCAGGATTCCAGCCATCAATGGACAAGAGTAGGCGAATCACGACCAAGGTGACCATGTCGACGTCCACAGCGACCAGCAGCGGCAGCTCCACCGAGAAACCACTCTCGAACGCCGACCACGTGCTCTTCGACATGCCCGTGAGCAACAACGGCGCCCGATGCCGCGTCATCCTGTACAAAAAGGGCATCCCGAGCGAGCAGGTAGGTCGCGATAGTCAGCTTGTCAGCGTTTACCTTCAATTTGACTTCCCGCCAATATTCTTGTTGGTTGGCAGGTCGAGATAGTCAGCCCCATGGTCATGGGCGGTCTGAAATCAAAGGACTACCTCAAGATCAGTCCGCGGGGCCTCATGCCCTGCCTCCTCATCCAAAAGGAGGACAACCCATACGGAATCGACCGCCTCGCGGAGAGCGATACCATCGCGCGATACCTCCTGTCGGAATACGCTTCCTCGGGCCCCACATTCCTGCCGGACCATCCGCGATCGAACCAGATCTGCCGCTGGCACGACGCCTACACAACGACGGTGCAGGGGTGCCTGTACAAGCCGGCGTCGCGGCTGCCGCTGGGAGATTGCGCGGATCGGAAAAGCGCCCTCGCCGCTTTCCGCGAAAGCCTTCGGGTGATCGAGGGCTTCGTGGCCGAGGAGGAAGGAGATTACTTGTGCGGGTCGGAGGTGTCGCTGGCCGACGCGACGCTCTTCCCGACGGCCGTTTTCGCGACGTACATGCTTCCCAAGTTCGACGCGGACTTGGCCGATCCCCAGCCTCCCCTCCCGCCCCGACTCGAGAAGTGGTTCAACAACCTGCGCGAGAACGACGAGGTCTTTTCCAGAGTACATGACGAAATCATGGAAGCGCTTGTTCACTCCTGGGAGGAGAAGAATCATCGGTGGGACGGAATCAGGCTGGCCGGGCTCCGCGACGATGCCCCCGCGACAATATTCGACAAAATCATCGCAGGCGAGATACCTGCCTCAATAGTCAGAGAAGACGATCACATCCTCGCATTTAAGGATATCAACCCGATGGCGCCAGCCCACATCCTCGTCATTCCCAAGGACCGCAACGGTCTTACCAACCTCCGCCAGGCCACTGAGGAGCACACGGACATTCTGGGACGTCTGCTTGTGGCTGCGGGAGAAATCGCCAGTGACGAATCCCTAGGGTTTGGAGATGGGGCCCGAATCGTGGTGAACGATGGAGATGATGGTGGACAAGAGGTGAGGCATCTGCACGTTCATGTCTTGGGTGGGAGGAAGATGGGGTCCACTTTTGNTTATGAAATATTTCCCCATCTGTAGCTACTTAGCTACCCACATACGTACTATCTAGTTGTTTAGAAGCCACATACGTCATCGCAGCTCACAATCAAAACTCAAATCCAAGTAGGTGTAGAATTCCAGTTCTCTTTATTCAGTATTGGATGACGATACATGAAATTTTTGCCCCTGCTGTCACCTTCAATCAGGGGGGCCTTTGTCATTGGAAGGAATCAGAATATATTACGTCAGAATGTCAATAAATCAGCAAAGGGATGAACTTTCCAATGAACACTTTTTTCTTACATCTTCTTCATCATTAAGCCTTGCTATTGTCAACGGGAGGTGAAGGGAGTGAACAACAAATGTGTTCTCCACAGACTTGTCGACACAATATGTGAGGAGGATCATGCAGAAGAAAAAAGGGACACCGACCTTGGTGAAGCCCTTGAGAGTGAGGACAGCTGTTGAAAGAATGAATACGAAGTCAGAGAAGTTCAAACAAGGTTTCAAGCTTTGATAGGACCGATCTCACCTGAAAAAATTACAATGGAGCTGTAAAGAGTTATGAACACAATCCGGCTCCAGTAATAGAATATCTTCCCGCCT
The DNA here is from genome assembly GCA_036939895.1 of Thalassiosira exigua. NCBI lineage: Eukaryota > Bacillariophyta > Thalassiosirophyceae > Thalassiosirales > Thalassiosiraceae > Thalassiosira > Thalassiosira exigua. The sequence goes on from JALLPA010000870.1 coordinate 8,345, forward strand.
CCTTCGCATCGCTGACGATAGACGAAGAGGGCATTGTGCATGTGGACTTTTGATGCTATCCAAAAAAATACCGCACATACGCCAAGCATAATTGGAGCCATAAAACAGAACACCATGGCAATCATCAATCCGTACGAAAGCACTGGGGCAAAGAAGCCTATCAGGAAAGATGGCAAAGGACATAATTAGGACAGTTCGCAAGAGCTTAAATGAGATACGATTAATAAGGAAAACTAACCAAATATGAACCCTCGCTCGAACACTGGGGGCTCTTTCAGCCAGTCTAGGTAGCGCCTGCTTCGTGCATTCATATTTATAAGGGGTCTCAATAAAGCTTGCTTAATCAAAGAGCGCCACTGCAGCAATTGCAACATAGTCTCCTGCCCGGTTGCAAGTATGATCAAATTCAAAAGGAATGAGCTCTGTTTTATGATTCCATCAGCAAGTGTCTTCACAAAATCCTGCACATACAGATGTTAGCATTTGGCTAGCATGAACAGGAGGCAAAACATACAACTTATGACCTTACTTCTGGCTTGTCTCTCAAGCACTGAATTGCTTGGAAGAGTGATATGGCGAAGAAGGTGAAGAAAATGTTCGCTAGACGGTATCCAGTGTTCCATAACAGCACAAATTCGTCACACTGAGTATGTGACTTGAAGCGGATGACGCGCATAGCTAGAAGGAGAAACAGCTGTGGTATCCACAATAATATCAGCGATACCACAAGCGCCGGAAGGTAGCCTAAATAAAGTTGAGATGATAGGCACGAACGTGAACATGAGCATTTCATTCTCAACGAGTACCGAAATTGTGCATGACTTACCTTGGATAAATTCAGGAGGTAGGCCAAAGTGGTTCTTTTCAAACGTCTGGCGTTATAACGAGAAGCATGAAATGAGCATTGGAATCAGTTTTTCAACGTAAAGATTGCTTTTTCGATAGCATCACCTGCAGTGTGAATTGGTTGATAACGCTCACAATGGCTCCCCAGGCCAAAATCCCCATCAACAGGACAAACTGGACCAAGATATACCTGTTCTCCATTGTCTTCTGCTCCACCCCAACATTGGACCAGAATATATCGCGAGGATCTGGAGCATCACTCGCTTCAAAATAGGTGGACGAAAATGAAAAAAAAAAAACTCAGCTTTAGTCAAATGAGGAGTTGGAGAAGTAATGGTAACTGATCTCACCTTCCATCCAGCGGGGCAAACCACTGAGGTTGCATTGAACCGCTGTAATGATGAACAAAGCGACAAATATTGACAGGTGGTGGACAATAATAACTTAATTCAGCTCAATCAACTTGATGGAGAAATAGTGATGGCAAACGGATCTCACCGCTCTGTTTTGCGACATTGGACTTGAACGTCACTATGCCAGTGCCATGAAAGAACGCCTTCTTCTCTCCTATCAACAAGCGGACTTTGCTTGGAATGAATAGTTTGTAGAGGTTATGAGTTGTAAATTGCGCGGTATTGCCGTTACCTTCCATATGCTGCGATGATTTTGACAGTAGACTCTCGTGGCAACGTTTCTTTCGGGTGTCAACAAGTTTGCAGTACTCTGCATTGGCCTTCTCGTCTTGTTCTTGAATTCGCTTGTTGTAATATGGAACGGCTGCCTCTCTTTTTCCTGTTAAAACTGAAAACCGAACCTAGCGATGACACGAGAGGAGCAGTCAACTTTCCTCTCGACTTCAAAAGTTGACACAGTCAAATGGCAACAACTTCTACACACCATTGGCTCCGCGGGTTCCGATTTTTTACAGCAAATGGAGGTTTTTCCACCCTGTTGGGCGCTGACCCAACGTCTGTAACTACAATTGGTCGTTAGCCAAATAAGAGATGCAGAAATAGGCTTCAATAGATCTAGTCGTCTCACCGGTATTTGGCATCAATGTCATCGAATTTTTCGATAAGCGTCCTCCTCTCTGCCAGTACTTTCTCCAGCTCAGTTGTATCGATGAGCATTTCCGCCATGTCTAAGAAGAAGAGGGAAAGATAGGATCAGTCTATCTAGACATGAATACATATTATCGTGAAGCACACCTGTATGGGTTCTCACCAATTTGATCTGGGTAAATACCGTTAAAGATATCGTACAAGTTGGTATCTGATCGATGAGACTCTATGAATTTGAAGGGAGAAGAGATGAGAATCATTCGGTGGATTTGATGCAAACATCAGCGTTGATGATTCAATCTTATGGGCTTCGCACATACCTGGTACGCATTCAACAATACAGGTGTTGCGATACTTCCTTCGATATTCGCCATTGCTTTGAAAAGATGTATCGCCGTTGGCGAGAAAGTTGTGGCGTAGTTTGATGAAAACTTCCCACTCTAACCAAAGCCTACGCATGACGTAGAAGTACAGCAATATCGTAAAGACTATGATCCAAATGATGTTTCCCGACCCGTTCGAAACTTGTGGGCGTTCGTGTGTTGACACGAGAGTGAGTATTGTACGCTTCGGAACGAAGAAACGCGCATTGCGCTTCGGAACGAAGAAACGCGCATTGCTCGATTCACTCACCCTCATTTAGAGTCAGTGTTAGGTATTCTCCTTGTTTGGCAGGGTCCCTATTCGATGAATAGTAAATGGGATACACCACCACAAGCGCCGACAAAAACGGATACCAGGTGACATCAAAACCAAATCGAGCTAATCTAACCAACAAGTACGTGTCCAGACCTGCACATCTCAAAAACTCCTCATCGCCCTCAGTGAGTTCCTTGCCTGGATTCTCAATAAAGTACGTGCCATGTTTTCGCTTCCGATTTTGCTCCTTGTTGCGAAATTTCAGCTTCGAAGGTATACTATCTATCCTTTTGACAATCCACTGATAAGGTGCTGTGAGGAAGAAGCTACACAATGATGAAAATGAGAGCCACGTTGACTTTGACGAGGCGAATGAAATGAAAACTCACAAATAAAGCAAAAAGTCGAGAGCGTCAGCCCATGTGTGAAAACCGGGTGGCATGAAGATATATTTCATTCTGTAAGGATACTTCAACGGCGCCCCATCTTCGTAGACATTTTCATCCTTCTCCTCTTCTGAATTTTTATCTTCATCTGGCGCTGATTTCGTACTATGGAATTGTGGTTCTGATTCGTAACTTCGAGCCGACTTGAATGATTTGCTGGCTTGGCTGTTGGTAGGACTCAGGTCCAAGTAGCATCGTGGCCTGTAATGTGCATAAAATTCTCTGGGATCGTCCTCTGGGAACAAATCTCCAATGTTTGTTTTCAATTTTGACGATAGCCTTTGAGCTTCGCCATTTCCTTGATCTTCCTCATTTGTTACTTCTAAGCTATCAACATCCTGAGATCCTTTCTGGGGACTATAGGATTCTCTGACGTCGTCCTTATAAATGTGACTATAATCTCGGCAATAACCTGGGTAAAATACGTATCCATCCTCGTCGATATATTCTTCATCGTCTTCCACGGCCTCGCCTGAGTTGGAGTTGATCAATCGTCTTTTAGTGCAACAATTTTGATGGTAACGCCCCCTTCGACAACATGCGTAGCGTCCCTGTTTCTCTCTGCCCACCCTCGCTTCATACGCCGCTTGCGAATAGCGAACGTAATTCTTGTCTAGGTTGAGAAAGAGGAACTCCAACACGGACGGGCGCACCTTGCAACAGGTAATTCTGGCACAGTCATCTACTGCTTCGTCCCCCTCGGGACCGCGCCAGAGGCTCCGGCTGAGCATCAGCGGCGGAGGAGCCCGGTCAGGCTGGACGAGCCGCTTGCGGTCGTAAACGTATTTCCCGACGATAGGATCGCGACGGAACAATTCGTAACCTAGAATGCACAAGAATGCCACGGCAAGAGCGATGAAGGTGGTGAATTTCACCGCATCCCATGTCGTTTCCAACTCGGTGTTGATCTTCAACTTGCAAAACTCCTTTGGGGCGCTGGTTGGGGCGCTGGTTGGGGCGCTGCTTAGGGCGCTGCTTAGGGCGCTGCTTGGGACGCTGCTTTCCTGCAAATGCCTTCGATGAAAGCCGTTGTCACTGCCGCTGTCTGGGTCGAAGACGTAGAATATTATTGCCGTAGCGAACGGAGAGAGAAAAGCAGCGATGGAGATGAGGACGAGGGAGGAATTGAAGGGCACCGCCACCGCATCTCTGGTTCTGGTAGACCGCGGTGCCCCCGGGCGTTTGCTGCTATCCGCTGCGGCTCTCATCCCCTACGGATCAGCAGCACCCTTCATCGGCACATAGAATGTACTAACAGGTACTAACGTTCTATTTTTTCTCAAGCGGCGGCTGTCTAAGTTTCAAGGTCTGGTCCACGTGAATTACACCCCATGTGGTGGCTTGACGTCACAAGGCGATCCTGTGA
>JALLPA010000871.1:0-12677 GCA_036939895.1 Thalassiosira exigua
GAAAGCCTCCTGGAGTATCTAACCCTCGATTGGGTTTGCCAGTAGCCACCAGTACATAGTACGAATAAACAACAAATAAAGAAAGAAAGTAAGAAAGAAAGTCTCCACCGATCGCCCCAGAGATTCCGGGAAGTCGCTGCATACACCGCGAGTGTATTTCACCATCCCGAACCGCACCTTCCTGGGGTGCTGAAATCCATGTCCATCCCCAGGTACTCGTGTTTTTTCTTTCCGGAGATCCGCAGCTCACTGTAAATCCCTTCCAGCCATTTGATGAGTTCGTCGAGGACGTCGGGATCCTTGTGATACATCTTGAGGTCGTCCACGTGCCAGCCCACCGTGAGCTGGTCCCCTTCGGGGTCGCGCCCTAAGCAGCCTTCTACCAGGCAAACCTCCCCGCGACCCGCATGTTGGCAACGCATGGATCGTAGGGGTTGATCTCGAACCATCGCAGCTTGAGGTCGCCCCACAGCTTCTTCCTGTAGAACAACAGCACGGACTTCAACAGCCCATACAGCGTGCATTTGAGGCGCACATAGAGGACCTTCTGTCCCCGCCTTTGACGGTCACATATTTCCAGTATACCTGCGGAGCGGTCAGGACCATCAGTTTGGTCATCATTCCCCAGGGCACCATGGCGACCGTGTCGTTATCATTCAGGCTCACGCTCAGGTATGCCCCCGGCAAGTCGACCACTGCCACGTCTCTCCCTTCGTGGGCGTAGATCGTGGCGGTAAGGAAAACCGAATACAGTGCCACGGTGGGCGAAACCTCTCCCTCCTTCAGGATCACGCCCCGCTGATTGCGCCCATCGGCAACGAAGCGGCCCTTCAGGTCCCCGCTGCGCTTATCCTTCACGGCCATGGTGGATTCCAGCGCTTGGGCATTTTCTTGGGCGGTGAGCTTCTTTGCGTTCAGGGGTATGTAAGTCTTTTGGTTGTGCATCGGCAGTATTTCCTTGCCGACTGCCTTCTCGGCCCGCCTGGGGTATTTCCGGAAGGGAGACAACCGTTACCGCCACACTTGAAGTTAAAATTCGCGTCATTAAAATCTTGACGTCATTGATCTGCGCCTTCCCGCCGGTCAAGTTTCGTCCTCTTTGCCGATTCCCTTTTCACAATGCATACGCGACGGAAAGAAGGGAGTACGGATTAATCCCTAATTCATGTTACCTCCGTACATCATCTCTACGTACGTAGGAACTTGTTTCGGGGCTGATGCCGAAGATGGACCGTGGAGGGCCGACACTGAAGTTTGCTCGCCTCGCCGTCGGCCGTCCGCCGTCGGCATCTGGAGTTGTTTCTTCGACCCAGCACACACCATCGCCATGCCTCCAATTTCTTCCAGACTGGCTCTCTTGCCTGCCGACATGGTGGCGCTGAGCGTCTTCACCATTTTATTTGGTAAAAAAATTACTTCAACGATTGTGTTTGGCACGTGCACTACCTCCAATTGCAACGATTGCTCTTCGATTCTGACAACCCAAAACCCGCCCCCCGATTCAATCCAGGACGACTTGCATGGCACACATAGACATTGAGTAACCTGTGACCCCGCAGCAAGCTAGGAACCCTAACCTAGCGGCACAAAGCGTAGCGCGAGACGGGAAAGAAAGCGTCTGTTGCTGTAAACGCGTGCTGACGATTTATGAGCAGAGGCGGGATCTTGCCCTCGCGTGCTCGCTACTCTATGTGCGCCGCTGCCGTCTGGCCGCCGTATTGTGTGGCTGTCGCGCAGTCACGACTGCGGTGATCTGGTCACGAGTGACCAGATCATCACCGAGGCCATCGCCGCGGTCATCGCCACGGCCACGCTCATGTTGCACGGAAAGGCCCTCGAGGACATCGTGCGGGAGAACGTTGGATCTCAGCGCCAGCTCGTGGGGCTCGAGGCCATCGTGGAATGGATGAGGGCCTGGAGTGCTGCAGCATTGCTGAGGGATTGATTCGGCTCGCACTGGGTGCTGCTCCAGAACGCCAAGTCGGCTGCGAACAAGCCCACCGCAAAGAAAGGTTGTACTATTTCTAGCTGTACTTCTCTAATTCTTTAGTTCTTGGATCCAGGTGGGTTTGCATTCAGTTTTAGATCTAGTTCTAGAATTAGTACTAGATGCAGTAATAAAACTGAGTACTGAATTCAGCACTAAGTTTGGTTCTAGATTCATGTCTAAGATGATATCAGTACTTGAATCAGTTCTAGGTTTAGTTGTAGAAGCTGTTCTAGATTTTGTTCTAGAATCGGTACTAGTTCTAGATTTCTCAGAACCGCTAGAATCAGTTCTAGATGCAGTTTTAGAATCAGTAGCAGATTAAGTTATAGTTTTCGTTCTTGATTCAAGCCGAGAATTATTTCTAGATTCAGCTCTATATCAAGTTCTAAAATCAAAACTAGATTGAATACTTGACTCAGAGAACCAGTTTCAAATCCACTGTGGTAGGTACCTGCACGGCAAGTACCATCCTGGGAGATGTCCTACTTCGGTCCCGTCGACCGTCCCCTGCTCCGGACTATCTTCCTGGGCGAAGACGAAGGCGAGGACGGTGCCGCGGAGCTCGCGGACAAGGATCACGGGAGCATCGCCGACCTGGTCCTCGAAGCGAGCCTCGACAAGACGGGGGAGTTGGAAGAGCTGGTCAAATCTCGATACGACGCCTCCGCGCTCAAGCGAGGGTACGCGGAGGAGATATCGAAGTGGAGGTCGAGGCCCAAGCGCGGACAGACGGTGGAGGACTTGCTCCCCCAGGAAGACTATCCCAATTCGTTCGGTTATCGGTTCGGATTGATCGCAGGAAGGAGGATCAAGTTGATCCAGAGGAACGCCGTGACGTTCACGAGGATCTTCATCGCGATGTGAGTCGATTGAGAGGACTCGACATGAGAGGAGTTGTTCGTTTTTTAGGGGTGGATTTGTGATACCGAAGTGCATGCTGCGAAATATACGCAGAGGAAGCACTGGAGAATATTGCATGCCCTTGCACGCCTTTCTTTGAGTCTGACCCATGGTTCCGTACTAACTATGTTGGTCTCCACTGTTGAAACAATATGGTACAGTATTTTCGGTCTCGTGATCGGGTCCCTCTTTGCCAACACCCCCAACAACCTGGGTGGGGCGTTGGCCAAGGTGAGACCAGAATGGTGTAGCACTTTCGCTTTGATGCTGTCCGATCGAACTCATGCTCTGCCGAATTTCATAGAACGGGTACATCTTCCTCCACTGCTTCATCGTTTTGATGCTATCGGCCGCTGTGACCCTCCCCTCATGCTTCCGCGAACGAGCCACCCTTTTCAAGCACCGCTCGGCCGAGTTCTATGACGCCAAGTCCTCCTACATCGCCCTCTTGCTCACAGACGCTCCGCTGAGTATCCTTGAGGCGTGCATCCTGGCCGTCGTATCGTACTTTTGGGTCGGGATGAGGAACGGCGTGGGGAACTTCTTTTACTTCCTCGGGATGCTAATCGCGCTGGAGTGCGCAGGGCAGGCGCTTGGACGCCTGTTGTGCGCGCTGTATCGAAAACAAGTTACAGCCAACTCGATATCTTCAGTAATTATACTAGTCTTCGGAACTGTCGGAGGGTTTATGCCGAGCTACATGTCAATTCCACCTGTCCTGAGGTGGTTGAGTTGGATCACACCGGTGGCCTTTGCCTTTGAGGTAAGTCTCTACCTATTTTTTATTTCACCTAAATGGTAAACAACCATCTAACCCTCTTGCTCAGGGTTTAATGCTCAATGAATTCCACAACCTCCCCTTCGAGTCAGTTTTGTTCGCCGGCGGAAAGACCGGTGACAATGATTCACCCGCGCCCGTCGATATCGGTGGAAACAATTGGCTCAGCACCTACGACCTTCCGCGGTCGGCGTTTGCGGGAGCCACTTCTATCAAAGTATTCGTCACCTTTATGGTTTTTCTCTTCGCTCTGGTTTATGACATCCTAGGTGAGTATCGCTGCTGGGAAGTGTACTTCGCGGTTTGCGTCATTCCGACCATGATTCATATGCTTTGTTGTGCTACCTTAGGCTTCATTTGCATCGAGAAGACACGATCTTGGTACCATCACCAAATCCGTCGTCCCCAGTCGACCGTCAAGAAGTCGTTTGGGATGGGATCGAACCGTCCTATGGGAAAGAGATCAAACCGCCCGAGCAGCGATGTCGAACAGGATGAAGAGGACGAACTGTCTCCGTGGCCAACATCGTTGATCGCGAAAAACATTAGCTACGTGGTGCCCCTGAAGGCCAAGTCGACGGGTATTAACATTCGGAAGATGATAAGAAAGGTGACGGTCAAACTGGCCGGGAAGAAGGTTTCGCCCTCTACTCATGGACACGAAGACAGGGATGAACCCCATGAGCGATCGCGCACTACCAACGTGTTCCTAGATCGCAATCATATCCAGCTCCTAGGTAAGAAGAGACGAAGAGATATATGCAACAACGAAATGAGCAATTTTCTCACATTGCTTCACCAACAGACCACATTGACGTACATTTCAGGAAGGGTCGCATAACCTGCCTCATGGGCACAAGCGGAGCCGGAAAGGTGAGAATCAGAACTTCATTGATATCCCAAAGTTTCCATCCAGCGCTACATCAAAAGTTACATGTAATTTCTCGACATGCTTGCCCAGACGACGCTGCTTGATGTCATAGCGGGGTACAAGACTGGTGCGAATACATTTGAGCATTCAATTTCACTGTAGAAGTCTGTTTCCGAGCAGTATTTCCTTACCCGTTTCACAGGTGGGACCATCACAGGAGACATCCTCATCGACGGCAGACCCAAGGACCCGGCTACATGGAAGAAAATAAGCGGGTACGCCGAGCAGCAGGATATCTTGAACCCCTACCTCTCTGTTCTTGAGACCCTTCGATTCACTGCCAACTGCAGGCTCCCAAAGAATGCGAACAAAGAGAAGGTGATTCAGCAGGTGATAAAGCTAATGGATCTTGAGGATTGGAGCGATTACATTATCGGACGTGAGAAGGATGGGGAGGGGCTACCCAAACATGCGAGGAAGCGCGTCACAATTGCTGTTGAACTAGGTAAGGGCTGGAACGGCCCCGAGCTTTTGTCTCTCTTGCGAAACAATCCTCATTGGATTCTATCTGCATCTGCAGTATCGCTGCCTAAGATTCTATTCCTGGATGAACCCACAACTGGACTCGGAACGAATGCGGCCGCGCTTGTGATGAATGCCGTGCGTCAGGCCACAGATGCAATGGGTCTTATCACTGTCGCCACCATTCATCAGGTGAGCCCTGTGAGATCGTCTTGCTTATCTGCCATGTAAGTATAACTGATCCATGCTCTCCCGGTGTTGCAATGTCGCCTTGTTTGTCTTCTGGATGTAGCCATCCAAATCCATCTTCGACGCATTCGACGATGTTTTGCTGTTGACCAAGGTAATGTTTGATTTGTCGTCTTGAACTGCAATGTGCCACCCATCTAAAGCTAGTGCCTTCCTCACTTTGACTTGTATTTCCCAAGGGTGGCAAATTGTGTTACATGGGTGAATCTGGATACCCTTTGATGACACACTTTCAGAACCTTACAGAGAAGGCAGTGCCCGAGCAGTGTAATTTGGCCGACTTTTGTCTGGCTGTCATTGGCGCTATGGACCCAAGAATGGCTCAAGCTGCTTTTGATAGTTCCGACGTCAACAAGGCACTCGTGAAAGGCATCCATGACGAGATTGATAGGAGCAGGTGTACAGAGCCACCCTCAATTGGGAGTGAACGCCCCAACAGTGCCTTCAGTGAGCTTTGGCTCCTGACGAAGCGACAGGCCCTGGTCCAATGGAGGAATCCAAGCTACTGCTTCATGCGAATGGCCTCGTCAATTATCATGTCACTGTTCCTCGGGATCTTGTTCTTTGGAAACAAATCTCAGTTGCAGGGTGCTGTCTTTTCTATTGGGGCAATTTTCTTCTTGGTGTTTGTCTTAGGTGCGCTATTTTATACCTCACGGTGTGTGGTAACTGCATTTTTCAACATGTTGTGCTCAATATTTTGCATGCGCTTTTTACCCTTAGTCATACCGATGCAAGCAACCGTCGTTCCACTGGTGGAAGATCGCGCAGTAAGCACTTTTGCTTTATATGAGTTGCATCTGCTGTTTTCGAGTTGACGCGTCCAATATACATTTTGCTCATGCCGTTCACTTAGGTCCTGTACAGGGAAACTGTTAGCGGTTCATATTCGCGCCTATCCTACGGCATCGGCCAGCTCATTGCAGATCAGCCCTTCCATGCAGTCAACTGCCTTCTTATGTTCATTTGCTTTTATTTCTTAGTGGGTTTCTCACTAATTGGTGGTGAGATAGGTTACTTCATTCTAATGTTGGTGAGTCGTCTTTGATGCAATTGCTCTCGACATGAAAACGCACCTACAGTCACCAAACACGCTTCAACTCTATTGCTTCAACCTCAGTTCTTGAGTAACTGGGTAATACAGAGCATGGGCCAGCTTTATGCTTTAGCAACCCCTAACGAAGAGAGCGCCAACGGCCTCGGTGGATTGAGCGTAATGCTGAGTGTGATATTGATGGGCTTCTTGATTACCTACGCAGCAATGCCCGATGGCTGGAAATGGGCATACTGGGCGAACCTCTTTGTAAGTTTGTTAGCTCAAAGGCCTGTTTGACAAACTAGTCAGGCGGGGACCTACATCTGGCTCTCACCTTATAGCTGTTGTTGTCAGCACTACATCCTTCAAGGTCTAGTGACAAACGAGCTGGCTGGCAGCGATTATCACCTAGATGTGGGAAAGATACTGGAGGGAGTCAACGTGGACAGGCTGTTTGCATTTGATGGCGACAATGTAACCGAGAAGGAACAGCTATCGAGTATTTTTGAACTGGTGGCCGAAGCACCTGATGGAAGCAATCCAAATAACATGAAGTTGCCGTCATTGATTGAATGCACACTCACACGAGGTTGCTTCGCTGACCAAAATGAAACCCTGTCGGCAGGTTTCATTGACTGCTATCTGTTTAGTGGCTTTCTCTCCGACCCACCCTGCCATAGCGAATTCAGTTCCGTGTTAGAGACCGTGAACCTAACAGAAATTGCAAAATGCATCCTCCCAGGGAACGTTGAAGTTGGTGTCCAATGGTCATCTCCAGAAATCGAGCCTTTTGAGGTAAAGGAGAGCCTACCAACGAACATTAGACGACCTTCTGTCCCAGGAGACACCTCCGAAAATCCGATTCCAGACAAAGACAAAGATGGCAGCCTTGACTTTGTCCTATGCCTAGTTGGTGCACTGCTCCCACAAGATGCCAAGAACGAAATTATGGACATTGTGTCGACGCTGTCGGGAGTAGCAGGATTCGTGTTCGATGTGATTGATAATGGGATTTATATCCCGGGGGAGCTTATCCTTTATGTCTTTGGATGGGCGGAATACAAACAGGGCGAAGGCTTTGTTGCCCCATTCAAATGGTATTATTGCATGTTTGCAGTGGCTGTCTTTTTGGTTGCAATTGAAATGTTCAAACTCCTTGCACTGCGCTTCATTGTGTGGACGAAACGCTGAAAAATTTTCCCTCACGTGGCTGTCATCATTGAAGCACCCCTGATGATGAGAGTAGCGACCCTGTTGGAATTTGGTCCTCTACGTCTAAAATAATTCACCTCCTAGCTTAGTATCCACCTCGTTGACCTTCGGGGTCGCATACGTTGGCAAGCGACCCGCCACATGAACCTGTCGTTCCACACGAAGCTGCCGTTCTAATGTTCTATTCCTACGCAGGATAAATCATTTTTGGATCGTCGGCTGACCAACGAGCGGTTGGTTTGTGTGGCAAATACTACGGGCGCCAGGTTCATGTGGCGGGTCGCAATCTGAAGTAGCCAAGCTATGAAGTCAAAGATCAGAAGACGACAGTCCAAATCAAACCAACCCGGCCGTCCCGCTGAGGAGAGACAATAAAAAAGATCAAGATTACTGGGTAGAGATCGACAGCATAAATATCGAATCACGGAATAAGAGATTCAAGACCGGGCTCTCCGATCGCCTGCGACGGAAGACCGGCAAACTGACAGACCATCACGGGGTCGAGAACTTTCTAGAAAAACGGCAGCAGCTCCGAACGCATCTTCTGTCTAGGGATGTAAGTTAAGATCTCTACATTTGACCAAGACCTGAACAAGAAGATGAAGGAGCTAAAATCAGTGGAGGAATTCTATCCAACAAAACAAACGGATGGTACATACGCATGTTGAGCACTACATTTAGTATATGCGCGAGCACCTCACCGAAGACTACAGGGAGGTTCCCTTTGACCGCCTGAGTAAATTAGTGGAGCAGGTGCTTCGACTGCTGGGGCGATTCGGTTAAATGATGGACGAAGACGAGTTTGAGTTCCTTCAACGACGGATGCGTCAACGGCTCTACCACTGCCGAGGTTAGGTACTGATTAAGGACCACAAAGTCCAGGAAGAGGATGGTACTTACCCCATCCACCCACCTGGTACCAGCTACTAATTTCGTCCAGTGTTACGTTAAACTGGGGTAGGTACAGTACCTGGATATCAAAACTATTTTCGATTCCAACAAGGTCCCCAATGCAAGCAACAAAGTCCTCAAATCATGCCATCTCAAGTCGCAGCTAGAACACTTGAACTTGAAGGAAGACAAATTCACAATTTCTTCGCTGGATTTCAATATTATGTATCATTCTATCACGCGCTCAAGTTGATTGAGTAAGCCGTTCAATATTCCATTTAAGGCTTCACAGAGGGAGAAAAACGATGTCATAAATATCTGCGGCACCCGAAATGCTAGAATTCAGCATGTTCGATACTCTCTTGACCTTTAGTATGATGTTGAAGTTAATGCAGAAGAGAAATGCTTGACAACTGGAGGGCACACGTCGGTTTGAACGACTGATATGACCGTAGGTTATCCCTTGAAGATTACACGACACCATTCACTTCAACTCTACCATACGCTTCAACTTGTACTGTGATGGTGAGAATTTTGTCTTCAAACATTCTCTCTCTTGGCCCAAGCTAGGGCTCAATCAACTACTACTATGGATGAATTCCTTTCAAGCCCACGTGAATGAAGTTGCAGATTGAGTGCTACAATTCCCAATAGAAGCCTTGATGCCTCGAAAGGAATTGTGGGATAAGGAGAGAGGTGGGCTGAACGTCCACGGGGATGAAAACTCCCTATTTGGGCACAGCCTTTGGTGGTGATCCCAAAATGTACTTATGCTTTGAGGTGTATTCAGAACCAAACTTTCAGACAAAGTATCTGAAATCGGACCCGCTGCAAATTGAGGGATCTTGCATGGAGTTGCCATCCATTTAGCAAATCTTACTAGTCGACAGACCTCTTGAACTAAAACAAAAGTGTGTCTGACTTTACCCCGAAGCACCAACGCCCCTGAGAAAGGACGGTCTATTTGTTAACGTTGAAATGCTCCAAGGCTAAGTAAGATTTTAGAAATGAGAGAAAGAGAAAAATGGAGTCGGAACACAAGTGGAATGCTGGGCCAAAGACAAGAGAGCTATATAGGTTGTCACTGCTTGATCTGGTATTTTGAGCCCCCCCTCCCATATCTTTCGGGGTCAGCCTAAGTGCCCTTTCCTGCAGTACGTACTCTGCCTGCGCAAAAAATCCTAAGTAGAAATGACAAATAAAAATGCAATTGACCAAAAGAGTTTTCGTTTTTTGTCATTCTTTTTCCTTCATTGTGATGCCGCAGCACAAGCCCGGCGGGTGCAACAAACAAGAATCAAAACCAAAATGGATGATCAATTATGCGATGAGCGCCAGCCAACGAACGACACAATAGGCATGAGATGAAATATCGATGCAAAGCATGCCCCAAACTCGCTCGAGGATAGATGAACAAGGATGAAGATCAATGAAGACAATGAAACATTAACCTTCGTCAAGAAAATAGTGGCGCAATGCACTAAAGGCTCTTTAGGATTTCGAATTTGAACATTTAAACATCCAGAGAGAGCAAGGAAGGAGAGCAAAACAGATGAATACAAGTAGTCGAACACAACAAAATCACTGCAATTGCAATGAAATAAATGGTCATATTATTAGTCATAACTTATATAAACAGTTTTGAACAAAGTTTAAACCTCCATTGAGAGCAAGGAAGGAGAGAAAAACGGATGAATGCAAGAAGTTGAACGCGAAGAGACGCCGTTGACGGCAACAGTTGGGTTGAGGTTGCGTTGACAAGTTGCGAGACGATGCAACACCGTGTAATTTTCCAGTGAAGTCATTGATCGTGAGCTGAAAATTTTTCGTTTTTATTTTGCACACGCGTGTAAGGAGTTGCTACTTTGATTCACCTTGAAAGGTACATAAAATGATGTGTGATCTGAAAGAAAGTTAAATTGGGCGTCCTAAGACCCGGAATGTGCTACAAATGCAATCAAAACCTGTCAGAAATGCTCCTATCCAATAGACAGACTAAGCTGGTGCAGCTGATGACTGATGAGGACAATCAGAAGCCTTGAAATTGTCCTGATATCCACTTGGTGAAAGTACTGTACCTTATTTTAGAGGGAGTGTCTGAAGAGGAGAATCATCTCTAAGGTCACTTGTAAGAGTTGTGGGGCATACTACATTAGCAAAATATATTGTGCAACGAAAGCGTTCATGGGCACGTACGAGACCAGAAGAAGTATTGGAACAAAAAGGATGCCTTCGAGAAAGACATGCGAACTTCATAGCTTGTGCCTCCTGTTGACCCACTTTTTGACCATTCCCATAACTCCCAACTAAGTCATCAGTAACATCAAGGATTGCACTACCCATTCAAGGGATACCAAATACCTCGTCTGAAAAGTTCAAAAATGCTTGAAGTTTCTAACTACGATATTCAACGGGCGCTGTGATCGGCACGCGCAGAGTCGACAATGGCCATGGGCCATGGCAGGATGATGTACGTGTTGGAGTTAGGGTAACTATACACCTTAAGTACTGTAAGGCTCACTTCACCCAGATACGGACCATGCCAGCCTACGCTTCCCTCCATATCTCTATTAAATAGTAGAGTTGAGAGTCAGGCTGGGGCAAAATCACAACACACAAAATGCTCATATCTCTGTCAAATTTTGGACTTTTTCAAAAATTCAAAATGCACATGGCACAGCATTGATATAAGCTGTCCAAAAACGCAAAGAAAAGAGAATTCCATAAGTACAATAATTCTGTAATAGAAAAATCTGCATGCGACCAGGGCGACGGCCAGACAGCCACCTCTCGCCACGCAATCTGACGAGGGATCAGCCCCAAGCTTTGGTGCTGGCCTCGAAGCACACGAGTCTCCCGCTCATTGTTCGTTCGCCTCAACGAAAGATAGTAGCACCCTGACAGCAAAGAAGATGGATGGGTACCACTACCCTTTCGACGGCGATGACGCCGATGGCGCCACGGCCAATCAGGGGGGGGACCCCCCGATGGCAGGTGGGAGGCGCACGGAGGCCGGGGGGCGATGGGCAGGGCCGGTGTGGGGGCCGGCGCGGTGATGCATCGTGATGACCGCGACCGCGGCGTCGCCGGCGGCGCCGCGGAGTGGTCTGATTACGCCCCGATGGGCGGCGCTGGCCCCCCGGCGTACATGGCCCCGGCTTCACGAGCGGCAAGGGCGGCGACGCGCTGGCGAGAAGACGAGCCCTACGGCCTCGATGACGCGGCGGGCGCTGGGGGGTGGAACATCGCACCCCCGGCCCCCGGCCAACGGTCGTCGGGGAGGCCGCCTCCGCCGAGCGTGCGCTGGGACCTGTCGGCCGCACACGGGAGCACGGCCGTGTCCCACACGGGAGGACGGGGAGGCCATTGCGGTGGCAGAGTGCCGCACAACGCCAGCCCAAGAGAAGACCCCACGGGCGACGGCTTGGTGAAAATGTCAGGTCCCTTCTACATATTTTTATCCAAATAGATATTTTAGCGATAAAAGAAAGATAAGATGATAATATGGTACCCAAATTAAAAGAAGGGCATTCGTTATCAAAAATAGAACGCCCTGTGTTTTCAAGGCCCTTTTTTAGAATGCCCTTCGTTTCTAAAAAGTACCTATCTTCGTTTTCAAATTTCGTTCGATTTATCGCTTTCTAGTACCAAACGTTTGAAAAGATTGGGACAAACTTCGGCCAAAACTTCTTTTTGTTTTCAATATTTTAGAAAACGAAGGGCGTTTGTTTTCTAAAAAATAACGCCCTGCGTTTTCAAGAGCAGTTTTCAGAACGCCCTTCGTTTCGGTTTGATACCTGCGTTTTCTAAGACAATTTGGGTACTCCTAGTTTCTATGCGCTACGATACTCCTAGGTACCTAGATACCTACATTCGCCGATAAACGGTTTCAGCAAAAATGACGAAAAAAATCGACCGTTGGTCGGTACGATACAGTGGACTGCGACGAGGTGTACCCCCTCCCACCCTTGTTGTACCCCCCCCTCGAGCCCAGCCTAGCCTGCGGAGTTGTACCCCCTGCTAGCAACCACCATGAGGGATTCCCCAAGTTATACCCCTCTCAGGGTCAGCCTAGCTAGGAACCTGTACCCCCCAGGGGGGTACACCTCGTCGCAGTCCACTGTACCATTGGCGGCGGGCACGTGGCCACAATATTGGGTATTCTACGGACTAGTCAAAGTCGTCAAATCGTGACTATTTTAACCACTTTTCACTCTGAGGTTACACC
>JALLPA010000872.1:0-12683 GCA_036939895.1 Thalassiosira exigua
TCCTTGCGAATATGAAGGTTTTGGGGAGCCCAGCGGCTTCGCCACCGTGCTGATTATTAGGACTTGATTGCCGGCACTAAGTAGCTCTCTATGAAAAATCACATATCTATGCAATCACATTCAAACACATCTAAATATCAAGGGTTGCCTGCACGGCACTCTCCTTTGATGTAGTTGGCAAGTCTCCAATAAAACCCACCTTCTTCGAGCAAAGTTTTCCCAAGCGCAATTTCAACATCATCCAACTGCACACCAAGTTTCAGCTTGGCGTCCATGTCATGTGGGTTGAAGTGTGTACTCCCAGAAACCAAAAGGCCAGCGTCGACAAGCATTTCGACCAACCCCAGAACGCTACCTACTTCTACATCCATCATAGTTCCTTGCTGCGTTGCTTCGATGCAGTAATACTTCAAAGTTGAGATGCTTATCTCGGCCAAGGGACCCCGGTCCTGGCTCAGCGAAAGAGCAATGCACAGGACAACTTTGGCCGCCTGGGGCAGTCCATCGATGATTTCTGTATGAGGCACGGGCATGCCCTGACGGATTGCCCGCATCATGTGGGGTAACTTCACCAGTGGCAGACGCGGGTCATCCTCTTTCACTACCGCATTCAGTTGGTCCTCACTCAGGCCTTCCTGGCAGATGGCACATGCATTGGACGTGACTTCCAGAGCCCTACGGACATCGCCGCTCTGTGAGGCGACCTTTCTTGAGATTAGCTGTAGGGCCCTGTGGTCTACAACGTGTTTGCCCACTCGCTGCTCGAGAATTGAAATTATTTGTTCCTCCTTGTAGGCAGGGAAAATGATCTCTTGTGGAGACTGGTGGATGAGGAAAATATCTGAGAATTAGCCCTGGACTTCATTTTCACATAAAACAGGGTGAGTGCCATTCGTTACTTACATGGCCAAGCTCTCTGACAATGTTGGCGTTTCTATCGGTGACACAGTTCGATATCCCAATCATGCTAAAGCGCATTTCCTTGTCTTCTGCCCAGCTGACTAGTGTTTTGAACCAAGTCTCCCCAATCCCTTTATGTTGATTGAAAAGCATGTCAATCTCATCAAGAATCAGTACCAGCACCTTCTTCTTGAAATTGTTCTCAAATGTTCGTAACTTGGAGTCCTTGGCAATCTCTAAAGCCACCGCAAGTTTACTCAGCATTGCCTTCAGCAGGCCATCCTTTCCTGCCTTGAAGGAGGCCATGTTGAGGATGCAGAAATGGGGCTTGCCGTAACCGCTCCTTCTGGCCCAACTCATCATCTCTGCTTTGCATAACTTCACAGCTGTTGTCTGCGTGCACAGGGAATGATGTCAAGTTAATGAGATAGAATGAAATCAGGGGCAAAATCAGAAACAGAGGATCGCACCTTTCCGGTGCCGGGCGCTCCACAAATGTACAAGAAGCCAGGGCTCGGCAGGGTCATCCCGTCAACTGTTGTCCCGGTCTCAATAGACTTTGTCATGAAGTCCCTTACTTTTGCTTCGTTTGAAGAGACCGCAGATAGAGATGTTTCCTTATTGAAGGAGGCGTGAAGAGCCAGCTGGCACATGACCAGTTTTTGTTCTACAATAGATTCCTTATCGGGGGGCGCGCAAAACTCTTTTTGCCTGCTGGAAATTGACCCAGTGCTCGCGTTGTCACCTCTACTCTTTGAGCCATTAGGACTCTTGGCTAGAGGACTGGTGCCTTGATCTTTTGGTTTTTGTGTAGGCACATTAGGGGAGTCGCCTGCTTCTCCACTCACTGCAGACAACGCCCGCAGTTTTTTGGCCGGAGACGATGCAGAATCTGCATTGGAAGGTACGTTCTCCTTTCTCTTCTTAGACCCAGAGGATGCGGAAGCGTCAGATGATTCAGGGGGTGATTCTTTGCGTGCTCCGCCGGACCACCCAAGGTGCTCTTTTGCATACTGTTGAACGCTTTCCTCTGTCGTGAAATAGTGAACGCCCTCATCACAAACGCGAATTATATCCCTTTTTTTCATCTTGGCTGCACTCGGATGAATATAATACCAGGCGACAAGGCCATCTCCGATGAGATGCCTCCACCCCGATTTTTTCATATCGCTCCACATGCCGTTCCATACCATGTTTGGATCCCTCGCTTGTGGGATGTGGTCTGCAGCAGGGATGTCTTGAGAAGACGACGGTTCCTTGACATCATCCAGCATTTCATCATGGTTTGGCTGAGTAGCGAACTCGTGGCTGAGGTTGGCCAGGGTACCCTTCATCGCCTCCGTCTCCTCGCTTGGCTTTGGCGTCTCGGCGAAATAAGCCTCAACCTCGTCGTCTCCCTTATTATCCAGACAAGAGGGTGAGAGTTCATCCAATGGTGACGATATTTCGGGGCTACTGGATTTTGCAGCGACTTTTCGATCCGCCTCGGCCGCAGGAGAGCTGGCATCGCGATTAGGGGATTTCTTGGTTGGCGAGAATGTGGCGACCACGGCCCTGGCCGCGGTCGTCACATTGGTGAAAAATTGGGTGATAGTGCCAGTCCGGGCCTTCTTTGGTGGGGAAGGCTTTGGCGTATCTTGGTCGCCTTCGTCCACTACGACTGCTGGATGCTGCGGAGTAGCGGCGGTGTCGGATTTGGCAGCGGTGTCGAATTTCGCGGCGGCGACCTGTCCCTCATCTTGCTGTTCGGTGTTGAGCATGGTTTCGGCACATGAGCCGGCAGCAGCGTCACCACCTTTTTCGTTTGGTGGCAACCTTCTTCGGATTGGAGCATCGCAATCAGGGATGCGTTTGCTGTGGCGATAAGGAAAGGTTATTGAGTTGTGTCTCAGAATCTGGTGACGGCGGAGACGGGTGATACACCACGAACAACTTACTGTAGGTCATTCGTGGCAATGCTCGCTACGAAGATCTCAAGCTCCAACCTTTCCTCCTTTGGCACGTTGGACTCAGGCCCAGCCGCTAGCCCGAATCGCGAAATGTTATTGAAAAGGTCCTCGACACTATGGAATTGATCAACCCCGTCTCTGCCCTCGTCAAACTTTGTTTCTGGTAGCACAACCGTACTGAAGTCTTTGGTGAAGCGATACTCTAGATTCTTGAGAATGTTCCTAGCCTCTTTCGGCTTCATACAAGCAGTCCTGCACTCGGGGACTTCCGCTGCCCCCCCACCGCTCAGGGAGCCAATCGTAGCACATCGGATCCACCAAACCAGGTCTTCCGAGCTGGCATCGCTCAGCTTCGAACCCTTGGGGAGGAGAGGGAGACCGAAGGCACAAAGGTCCTCTCGCAAGTCCTGTACGGTCTCGAAGTAGTCGCGTCCCAACTTCGAATCGTCGTCTTC
This sequence comes from Thalassiosira exigua, assembly GCA_036939895.1. Taxonomy (NCBI): domain Eukaryota; phylum Bacillariophyta; class Thalassiosirophyceae; order Thalassiosirales; family Thalassiosiraceae; genus Thalassiosira; species Thalassiosira exigua. The sequence goes on from JALLPA010000872.1 coordinate 3,305, forward strand.
CGTGGGATTCACCCCGGGGAGGCAAAAGTATTCGGCTCCGTCGTGCTCCACGACGCGGAAGTCGTAGTGTTCGCAAAGAAGCGAGAGCGCGTATTGAGAGCTGACGAGCTTCACAGGCATCGATCGCCGTTTCTCGAGCAATTCGTTGAACTTGTTCTGGTATTCCCTGTGCTTCAGTGTGTTCCTCGAATGGGCGGTGGACGCGGCAGTAAAACATTCCATTGGGGCGGTCACGGAGGCAGATCCCTTGTCTCTTCTTCTTAGCCGACGAGGAGTGACTTCGTTGACGTTTTCGCTGACAGGGTCGATGCGCTTGCTGAAAGAAAAGCGAAAATCAGAACAACATGGGAGTCAGAGCGTGCATGGGCAGCGCGGTGGAGGACAACGGTTTCCCCCAGTGCAGTATCACGAACCAGGCGGCAGAGCCCTTAAATTCGGCCGGAGCAAACTCACAATGTGTCGACTTTGTCGCCAGTCGCTATGTAAAGGTCCAACGTGCGGCGGTCCATCTTGCTCAGGACCTCGTCCTGCGGTATCCCTTCCAGCTTGGGAATGCCGAACCGGGCCAGGTGCCGCTCGAAATCCTCTCGCCGATCGAACTTCGCGTCCGGCTTCGACGGGTCCGCGCTGGGGACGACGTAATTGGTGTTGTACTTCATCCCGAGCTTCATCAGCATCGACCACGCCTCTCGCTGGCTTAGCGGATCCCCGAAGTCGTCGGGGTGGAGCGTCCGACCCTGCGGCAGGCCGGACACGTGCGCGTACCGGACCCAGCGCGCGAGGTCGGCCCTCTCCTCCTCCTCGAGGGACTTCGACGACTTGAGCTCCGGGAGGCCGTAGGCGCAGAGGTGCTTGCGCAGCTCGGCCACCGCGAAGAAGTAGTGGACGCCCTCGACGGCGGACGAACCTTCCCCGGGCTTGTTTTCCGCGCCGGGGAGGCAGTAGTAGAATTTGCCTTGGTAGGAGTGCGAGCAGAAGCCGAACCGTTCCCCCAGGAGACGGAACGCGTCGCCGTCCGACAAGAGTTGGTAGGTCGCGTCCAGGGACGACTCCTCCGAGGGGCTCGCGGAGTCGCCGGTGCTTTTGGCGTCGCTGCTCGTGGACCGGCTGGAACCGTCGTCCTCGGTAGAACACTCGCTCTTCTCCTCTTCGTGCCGCCTCTTCTTGGCGTTCTTCGTTGCCGGCTGCTTCTTCTTCGTCGGCTTCTTGCTGCCGCCCTTCTTCGCGGCCATTTTCTTCTTCGCGGGCGACTCGGAGGACTCTTCCGAGGACGCGGCGGAGGACTCGACCGAAGACTCGCTCTCCTCTTCTTCGCTGCAGTCCTCTTCCTCTTCCTCCTCGTCGCTCTCCTCTTCCTCGACGCTCTCTTCCTCCTCGCTCGCCTTGGCCTTCTTCGTGGAGGTCCTCGCCGCCTCGATCTCCTCTTCCTTCAACTCGCTCGGCGTGGGCGAGGCGGGCGAACCGCCGCCGGGCATGCCCTCGCTGAACCGGCTCTCCACGTCGTCGTCGGAGCCGTCGGCGTCCCGACCGGAGGGTTGGCTGTCGGGGAAGCTGAGCTCGTCCCGCCGGAGGGGCGCGGGCTTCGAAGCCGCCTTCGCCGCCGTCGCCCTCTTGGCGGGAGCCGCGGCCCGCTTCGTCCCCTTGGTCGCGGCCGCGGGGGCCTTCTTCGGCCTCCCTCGCTTCTTCGCGTCGGTCGCCTCCGGCTTCAGCTGCTTCTTCGGCTGCTTCTTCGGTTGCGGCTTCGACTGAGGCTGCTGCCGCTGCCGCGCCGCCCCCCGCTTCCGCTTCTTCACCCTCCCCCCGAGGTCCGCGTCCTCCGGGCTCGACGGCCGCTCGTCGCTCGCGCCGCCGCCCTCCCCGACCCACCCCCACTCCGTCCGCGCGTACCTCCGCACGTCCTCCTCGTCGAAGAAGTAATCCTCTCCTTCGGTACCCCGCTTCAGCAGCTCCGCCTTCTTCAGGTGCGCGCTCGCCGGGTGGACGTAGATCCACTCGTGGAGTCCGGTCCCGGGGAGGAACTTCCAGCCCATCGCTTTGCGCATGTGAGGCCAGAGGCCGGCCCACGGCGTGCGAACGTCCCGGCGCGAGAGCTTGCGGCGCGGGAAGCTGGCGGTGCTCGCGGCGCTGGCGACGCTCTTGACGCTGGTGGCACTTACTCCGGCGCCCCCGGAGACGGCGCCCTCCCTCGACCGCTCGGATCGCTCCTCGGACCGCTCGTCGTGCCGCTCGTCCTCCTCCCGATCTCCCCGAAACAGCTCGGCCTGGCTCTCGTCGTCGGCGTACGGCTTCCCCGGCGAGCCCGACGGCGATTCGCTCGCCGCCTTCGCGGTCACCGTCAGGGGGGAGGAGCTCACCGCCTTTCCCAAAAATTCGACCGTCTTCACCGGAGCTCCGGTCGTGCACGCCGACTCCTCTCCGTCGTTCTTGGGCGAGGATCGGAGCGCGGACTTGCGGCGCCGCCTCGCGGGAGGGGATTCGACCTCCTCGGATGGCGCGCCCTCCTCCGACGCGCCCTTTCCTTCCTCCGCGCGGGCCTTCCCGCGGCGCGCGGCGTCGAACTTCTTGTTCCGGTGGGGCGAGTACTCCACGTTCGAGCACACCTTCTCGCCCGACGCGTTCGACCCTCCTCCTCGCTCGTCCGCAGCGCCCTCCGAGAAGAGCTTGACCGCGCTTCCCACCGTGGTCATCTGCACCTCCCTCCGTGGTCGGCTCCTCCCCCCCTCCGAGGGGCTGTTGGTGGCCTCGACCGTCTCCTCCATCCGATGCAACGCGAGCTCGAACGCGTCTTGGAACTCCGGAGCGGCGTAGGGACCCTCCGCGGCCATCATCTCGTCGATGCGATACGAGAAATCGAACGCCACCTCGTCGGAATCGTCGTTACGGGGGATCAACGCCAGCAGCGTCGTCCCCGAGGGCCCCCCGCGGAGGAGGTACGCCACGCCCGCGCCGCCTCCTCCCCCGCCCCCCCCGCCGCCGCCCCGCGCCTTCCGAGCCTCCCGCGCGCGACGGGCGTACTCCACCGTCAGCGATCCCTTCAGCTTGCTCGCCCCGTCGCACCCCGCGAGGTCGATCGCCAGGCGCTCCAGGAGCTCCTTGTGCGAGTCGAACCGCAGCGCCGGCCAGAGGCCCGCGGCGTCGTCGTCTTCCGCATCGTCGGGAGGAGGAGGGGCGGCGCGGAGGGAGGAGGAGGGAGTCCGGACGAGGCACAGCCGGTCGTGGAAGTCGCGGCGGGCGAGGCGCTCGTCCGCGAGGAGGGCGGCGGAGGAGGTCCGTCGCTTCGCCGCCGTCGTCGTCGTCGCGGCCGAGGAGGAGGCCATCGTCGCGGCTTCGTTCGCTTCGTTTGGATTCCTGACTTCTTCTAGCTGCTGGCTCCGGGTTCCTCGCGACGCCGATGTCGATGCCGGTGTCGCCTGCCGTCGCCCGAGGTCGCTGGGTTCCGCTCCTCTCGATGCCGCCGCTGCTGCCGCCGTCCCTCTCGGCGCTACCGCCACTGCTGCTGCCGATACCGCTGCCGATCCTCTCGACGCTACCGCCGCTGCTGCTGCTGCTGCTGCTGCCGCCGCCGCTACTGGCAACTACTGGTGCTGGCTCGGCCCCGCGGAAAAAATGACGGACATGAGATGTGGGGACGTTGCGTTGGCGGCTGCCGCGCGCCGCCGCGAGCGCGCGCGCGCTGCCGCCGAGAAACGCCGAGCGGCTCATTCAAATCGATTCGAACAATGACATGAGTGCCGATGTTATTGATTCCTACGTGGAATGGGCGGGCCGCCACGGTCGCCGCCGCTGCAAATAATTAAATGAGAGGGTAAAAAATGGCGCGGGATCGGCGTGTGAGTACCTTCTTCTTTGGTTGATTGCTCTCAGATGAGCAATTATTTTATTCTTATTAGGCGTTAGTAAAATGATATTAATATTGAAATACTGATATATAATAAAAGGTAATATTCTCGCATGGGATACAGTAACAAAAATAGCGGGTTTTGTTTCTTCTCAACTTTACACAACACAATCTAAAACCACTCTAAAGCGCGGACGATACCCTGCCTTGATCTTCAATTAATTGTGCATAAACCTCTCTATTGCACTACGTCGGCGGCGATCATGACGACGACGGCGTCCCGACGGCCCGAGCCCTCTTCGCCGTCGTCGCCGATCTGGCCGACTGTGCGCATCGCGATCTTCGCCTCAGCCCTCGCTTCGGCGCGGTGGCGCGCGGAGGGCTTCTCCGCCGCCGGGGTCGGGCGGCCCGTCTCCGCCGCCTCCTCCGCCCCGTCGCGACGGGGGCGCCCGCGGACGAGGCGCGCGACGAGGCTGCGGCAGCGCGCCTCCGAGGACGACTCGTACTACGGCGGGTTCGACTCGTCGTACATGGTCAAGGAGATCAGGTGATGGCCCTCGTTCGTTTCGTCGGGCTCGGCTTTCGCGTGGCACCCATTCTCAAACGTTGCATGCGATGACGATGCGATCCTGCTCCCGCGCCCAGCCTGTACGAGCAGCTCGAAGACATCGTAACCCTGGCTTCCAAATCGCTCCCGGAACGTCCCGACGGCATCGTCGCTGTGGCCAAGTTNGTACTACGGCGGGTTCGACTCGTCGTACATGGTCAAGGAGTTCAGGTGAGCGAGGTTCGTCGGCTTCGTCGGGCTCGACGTTTGCATGCGCCGACTCTCACAAGAAGTCTCGTGGTGCATTATTCCATCTCGTGTGACTATGCGCCTCTGCCTCTGCTCCAAGCCTGTACGAGCAGCTCGAAGACATCGTAACCCTGGCTTCAAAATCGCTCCCGGAACGTCCCGACGGCATCGTCGCTGTGGCCAAGTTCACCTCCGCGTCCGATCCCGCGTGCCGCTCGACGGAGGCGTCTTACGAGCGCCTCGCGCGGGACAATCCGGCCACGGTCTTCCTCCGATGCTTCCGCGAGATGGACGGGGCCGAGACGCTCTTCCAGCGCGCGAAGGTCGACGTCCTGCCGTGCTTCGACGTGTTCTACGGAGGACATCGCGTCGCCCGGGTGGACGGACCGCGGTACGACGAGCTCGAGGGGATATTGGAGCGGTATCAGTTCGCGAACTCGGACTTGGACTTGTTCAGCGAGGCGGCGGGCGACGATCCCGGACCGGACGCGCCGGGCGGGTCGGCGTCGAGGCCGCGTCCGTCGCCGTGGGGAGAGGGGTCGTCGGCGTCGGACATGAGCAAGACCCCGCGGACCACGGCGTCGTTCATACCGGGGTACGACTGGAACCGGAAGGGTGGATTCTTCGACGAGGCAGCGAACGACATGCAGAGGGACAGCGGGTTCGACTTCGAGAAGAGCTACGAGGACGATTGGATGCCTAAAATCGATTAAGTGCGGAGGTCGGGACCGATGTGTGACTGATCGCTTTGGCGCTGTTCGGCGTCCGGGTTTACCACGAAGCCATGGTATATCCTTTGCTGAGAAGGTACTTCTCAATCGAACGCTGTAAGGTTTGATGGCCAGGCATGGCCATAATTTAACTCAAGTACAAACAGCGGAAGCTTTTTGATAACATATTGAGAACCAAGGTCTAGTCTTTTATCAGCTTGATAGAGCGAGACAAGGATGCGTTGCCGTTCTTTGGAAGCATTGAAATGTAGATTAAGGGACCCAGAGAGAGTCCATCAGACGACGTTACAGCCTATGGTGTTCGTCAACTGCGAATACCTCATATAACTTCTTTTCACCATCCTTCATTTTCCCTGTTTGTGCATGGCGTCAAGTGGAAGTGAGTTGTAGGAACACGGTAGAAACAACCGAGATATTGTAAGCAAGGTCACGAGGAAGAGGGTGTGGACCTCTGGGCCTCGTGTTGCGTTTGATTGGTAAATAGGGCTAATGGATGTAACAACCGAGATAAGTGGCATGAGTGCATGTGTCTGAAAATTTCACAAACGTTCACTTCAACATATCGTGCCCGCCTTTCGTCCTTTCGTCACAGCAACACGGCTTTTGGGGCAAACCACCACGGCAGACCACGGCTTGTCTACGTTTCATGAAGACGGCACAATTACAGACAATAACCATGTCTAGCGCCACGACCATGGAAGAACTCATAGCGGCAATGGCCACTCGCATGTTCCAGCCACCCCCGTCCGAAGGAAACAGCGACGATGCAAATTTTGATGGTGAAAAACTCGACTTCGCCGCTGTCGGTTATTCCATTAAGTTGAATTACTTTCAGGTGCTTGCGACCAAGGCACCGCAGCAACTCTCTTCCTTGACGGCAGGTCCATCCCAGAACAGAGGAAGGAATAAAATCTACTGTGTTTTATGGGGCTCTGGAGATCTCATTCCGGATCCTGATCTTGATAAGTCAATTCTTGTTCCCTTCACAGCGGATGGAGCGCCTAAATTGGATGCGGTGAGGAAGATTCTCTTCTCCGCTGGAAGAGGTGGTGCTTGCATGCAGTATCTCACTCTCTTCAACATGTTGGGTCATGATCTTCGCATCTTTGACCTACAGAAGCTAGGACTAAAAGTGTTTTGCCTTCCAGATCCACGCCCGAGGACTGTACTGGATACTAAACATCGAGTCACGATTCCACTAGCCAATGATGACAACCGCCTGACCAGCCTGTTGCTCCTTGCTGAAGATGATTTTGATTTGGCTCTTATCCGAGACATATTTGGACCAGTCATTATTACCATCCTTCCAACGCCAAATCCCCACAACTTCAAGATTAATCATATGACCTCTTTCAATAAAAGATACTTCAGCTTGGCTGGCGATTTTTCAAGCTATTTTGATGAGCTTCAGGACGATGGTTTTGTGCATTCTTTTGCATCGAGTTTTTTTCAGCCAATGCCTACACCAAGACGCGCCTACAAACAGCAACTCAATGGAAAAGCCCCACCCACTGATTTGTTATCTCGTGAGCCTTCTAGTAGTAGAGCGAATGCAGATGATACTTTATCAGGTTTCCCTGCTGTGTGTGGGAATCCATATTGCCCTTCGGCTACCTTCAGCCAGGAAGGTGAAAGAATGACTGAGGAGAAATTGTTTGTTTGCTCGTGCAAAGGAATTTATTACTGCTCAAAGGAATGCCAACGGGCACATTGGAAAGCTCACAAGCATGCGTGCAAGAAGGTCAGGAGAAAGATGAAGCTCGATATGGAATGAATCAGATGGGTTAGTTTACTGTAGTGAATTTGTATCACTAATTTATAAACAACGTGTTTTCTGTTTATGTTAGTGCTTACTTCCATTGTGGGGCGTGGCAGAGTTTTTGCCGTTCTTAAGCCATTAATGATAAAAGTGGGCTTCTTTTGTTTGATATCTGGTTCATCCTCTTACATTTGAGCAACCACTCCTCCCTCACCATCAAGCTGTCCGGTTTACTGATGCTGAGGAGGAGGGCTGACATACAAGGCTACCGCCCGTCAGGAACTCATTCTTTCCATGCTGATGGTTTTTATCCTCAGCATAGCGTCGCCGTTTCAGCTGATAGACGAGATGGGCAATGGCGAGCTTGGGGAAGATGTAGCGACACCCTGCAGTGGTAGATGTCACTTTGTTGATCTAGGTGAGGCTGGAAAGTGCAAGGAGTGAAAGCATTGCCTGTCATGACAATGAAAAAGGGGGTGGTTTGGATGAGGTTGAGTCCAAGAATCTACAATAATGACAGAAATGGTCCATACACAGCAATCTACTTACATGAGTAGAGACACAAATACCTGCAGCAGAATCTGTGGCGAGCTGGCCTCTGGTAAATGTGGACATATTACAATAATTTAGTGATTAGTGATGAATTGAAGTTGAGAAATTGTGTGCCATTCCTCTTGAGTATTATTGAATCTGTAGAGCTAATGCAGCATAATGCCTGTGGCACTGTGCTGCATTGTCTTTCCCATTACCCTGTCTGTGTATCTAACTGCCATTACTGCTGTTTCCTTGCTGTCAGTATCACTGCTCAGGCCATGCTGGTTTTGCATAATGGCATGCTTACTCTGCTCCCAAGTAAATATTTTGACTCAAACCAAAGTAAAAGCTGGTGGCATGCTGAGCATATGTAAAAGAAAGATGATTTGGAAAATAGAACTGTCATTTGAGGAACAGGAGGTGCTAGGAGTCAACGTGCCTGAACACCGTACACACTCAAAACGATATAAATATTTTTGTAGAGCAGTTTGTTCATTTGATCATGTTATTCAACACTTGAATCTGTGTGCTACTAGTCCACAAGTTTAATTCTGAGAAGTCCTCCGCTTGCCGATGTCAAGAAGTAGAGTGGTACGTTGCTCTGATAGTTAAAAGCGGCGCCAATCCAACCACACTATGGGTGAGAGACCAAAGGGTGCTAACCAGTCTAATCTCCATGAAATTACATGTTCTATTGAACATGTAGGTAGATAAACTATAAAACATACAGCCAACAACACGTGGCAAGAGATGAGAGAGAGTAAGACCATAGTATTTGCCGTGCTGACATTGACACCCATTGTGGTCTGATGGCGCTCCTTTATCACCAGCTGATGATATTATCTTTGCTATTGATTTGTTGTGGTACGTACGTGTTATGCATGATTTATGATCTTTTGCATCAAAACTTGTCATGACGTTAGATAGTGATGCCACATGAGATCTTATATACCTACCTGATCAACATGAAAAGAAGTGAATGTCACCAGCACAAGCACACCTATATGCTCATAGCATGGACACGTTTATTCTTTTGCATCAAGTATATTGTGTCGGTCAACTGGTGTCAAGGTATATAAGTCTATGACGGGTCCAGGAGACTGCCAAATGCAGACAACACATTCAAATCTCCCAATAATGTTAATAATGTTAGTCAGCCATTTGATTGTTGGGAAAATTGGGAACTCACCATTGTCATGGCCATCACTGCAGCTTGATTTCTGTTGGATTGGCAGGGGGGTGATCCTGGGGAAAACTCTGAGAAGCCACCATGAAACTATAAGCCTTCAATGCGATTCTTATGTATTATCAAGAGTTTTTCTTACACTGAACCTATGACTGTGATGCACTGTTTTTTATCATCAATAGAAGAGTAGGAATCAAACAATCTGTGACCAAGACCATATGACGTTGGATAGCCACATATATGTGGACGTGCATATCATGTCTGCATAGCTCACCATTGCAGTCGCAGTGGCTTTGATTTAGTTCTTACAGCACTGTACAACTGTATTTCCTATATGGTGCTATGTTGGATTTTACGTTTTTTTACGTGACGTTCGAAACTCAAAAACACCACCTCACGCGACGTGACGAACGTCATGTCGTAAATGTCGCGACGACATGACGCGTCAGAACTTTTTATTACGGTGTGCAAAAGCGTGTTGTTTTGCGTGTCGTTGGTCGTCAAACGTCACAAAAATCTATCAAAAGGTAGCTGT
>JALLPA010000873.1:0-12675 GCA_036939895.1 Thalassiosira exigua
GTTCATCCTCCGTTCGTTTCATGTCCGGCCAAACTACCTCCCACTCTAGCGTTCCGATCATTCACCTCTCTTCGATTCGCCGTGGAAAAGAAAAGAGGATCATTAAGTTTTTCATTTGCTTAAAAAATAATAAAAAGAACATAAAGGACAAGACTTACTCATTCGCCTTGATGGCCCCCCCTCAATGCCACGCCCTCCTGTCCTCGCTACCCCCCCAGTGTTTCCCTTCGATCGCTTTGCCCCCTCCCCTGTTAATACGAAGGAAGAGAAAGAGCAGGGAACCGATGGTTAGTTTTTTAGAACAAAAATAAGATTCAAAAAGATGCTCACCTTGCTTACTTACCCGCGGCGCTGCGCCAATTCTTCGGGACGAACGATCATAGTCCGACTCGACGGAGGAGAAGTTGACAGAAACCGACTGCAGCAGCCGGCGAGGATCGACTCCAGTGTGAATTAATTGTGTATTAAAAAACAATGAACAAAATACAAAGAAAAAGACGTACCTGGTTCGTTGTCATCGCCCCCTCCCCCCCGATGCCGTCCCATCCTTATCCCGCCCAGTTTCTCCCTTCATCGCTTCGCCCCGCCTTGTCAAACCGAAGGAAGAGAAATAGACCAGGTAACCAATGGTTATTTTTCGTTAGAGAAAAACAAAAATCCAAAAAGAGACACACCTCTCTGTCTTACCTGTGGCGCAGCTGTCTCCGCGCGAGGACAGCTTCTCCTTGCCGCAAGGAAGTCCCCGCGCGAGGGCCTTGGAGCTCGCCGTTGTCGCCACGTGAAGGTCTCGGTGCTCGTCGTCGTCGCCTGGCCTCTTCGTTGTCATCGCCGAGCCTCGTTGCTCGTTGTGGTCGTCGCGCGAAGGCCTCGTCGTCCTCGCCGGGGCTCGGCGTCATCGCTGGCCTCGTCCGTGGTCGTCCTCGCGGGCGTTGGTGCTTGTTGTTGTCGCCGCGTGCGGGCGAGTGAAGGCCGGCCGGCCGGCCGAGCCCGAGGAGGAGCTGAACTGCATACGTACTCTGATATTCAGTGTGTTGTGTGTTCCACGAAGCTTGACCGGAGCCCGGGCTTCGCTTCGTCGTCCTCGCCCGCGGGATAGGCGGGGGGACGGACGGACGCCATCGTCGAATCTTTTCGTTCGAACCTCGGTGACGCGCCGGCCAAGCGCCGCTAGTCGGCCACCCCGGGGCATCTTTTTTTGAACTTGGGAACAAGTATTTTTACTCTGCATGACGTCGTCGCGGATGGGCCGGCGCGAAGATACGATTTCCAAGCAAAGCTATGAACCGTGGTGCGATCGAAGGATCAAATCTTCCAGTCGGCGACGTTTAGCGAAATGTGTGCCTTTGATTTTCATTTCATCTCACATGAAAAAATGAAAAAATAATATCGCCGTAATCGCCAGTACGCTAACCACAAGCCCGTAAACACCAAGGACGCGAGCCAAGACCCAAGCCACGACAGACGCGAATCAAACGACTCCGACGACCCCGACGACCCCGAGCGAATCCGACGCTCGACCATGGCGTCCGCCGCTCCCGCCGCCGCTCCCGCCCGCCGTCCGGTCCGCGACCGGTCCGCTCCGCGGTAACCGCGACGGTCGAACGAGCGCACCCCCTCGTTTCGACGACGGGAAGAGAGAGGCGACGAACGGAAGCGGATGAGCGCCTCGGCCTTCTTCGCGGGGGGAGGTCCTCCTCCCCCGGGACGGCCGCCTCCGCGACAGCACCAGCCGTGGGGCGGGGGAGGAGGGCCGTCCGCCTCGGCCCCCGCCCCCACCCCGGCCGCCGGCCGCGGCCGTCAGGTGAGAGCTTCCGCGTCGGACCGTCGTCGCGCTCCCCGGGCTCGGCGACTTTTCCGACCGGATCGGAATCGGGCGCCTCGACCCCTCGATCGCTCACTCCCTTTGCCCCTCCCGTTCCCCCCCCGTCGCCTTCGCTTTCGTCTTCAGCTCCAGCGGACGGCCAGCCGGGATTCCGCGGACGGGTCGGACTTCGAGACGCTCGACTTGGACGGCGGCGGCGCCCCGACTCCCGCCAACGCCGCGAGCGCCGGCGACGCCGCCGACGCCGGCGGATTTTTCGATCGGCAGCCCCGGCGGCAGCGGCAGCAGCAGCAGCAGCGGGGGACGGGGCGAGGCGGAACTTTCGCGGCCAGCGCCGGCCCCGAGGACTTCTCGGGCTACGACGCCCGCGCCGCCGGGGCCGCAGGCGCCGACGCGGCGGTGGCGAGCAGCGGCCCCGAGGATTTCTCCGACTACGCCGCCGCTCCCGCGGCCGCGGCCGGCAGTGGCGGCCCCGAACGCTTCGGCGCGCGAGGAGCGGGGGGAGGCGGTAGCGCGGGGGAGGAGACCTTCGAATACGACGGCGTCGCCCTCCGGACCGCCTTGGACGCCTTCGGCGGGATCGCGGGGGGCGTCGCCTCGGTCGCGGGCGCCGCCGGAGGCGCGGCGGGGGGCCTCGCGAGCAAGGTCGGGACGTTCGCGCCCGGCAAGTTGGCGGGGAGCATGGCGGGGTGGAGGGGACGGCTGGCCGACGTGGTCGCGCCCGTGGACGGTCCCCCCGCGGCGCCGCAGCAGCGGGGACGGCCGGGGCCGGGGCAGCCGCAGCAGGGGCAGGGGCAGGGGCAGGGGCAGGGGCAGGGGCAGGGGCAGCCCCTTCCCCCACCGCAGCAGGGCCAACAGCAGTCTCAGCGGCCGCACCAGCAGCCTCACCAGCAGCCTCCGCATCCTCAACCTCAGCAAGCGCAGCAGCATCCTCAGCAGTCGCACCATCAGCAGCCTCCCCAGCGGGCGCCGTCGCCCCGCCTGCCCCCTCGCCAACCCCCGAGGGCGCCGTCGCCCTCGTTCGGCGGACAGCAGCGACAACGGCCGCCGATGTCGGGCAACTCCCAGGGCAGCTCGGCGGCGGAGGTGTTCGCGGCGCCCTCTCCGAAAGCCAGCCCCGCGTCGACGCCCGTGGGGGCGCCGTCGATCCCTCCCACGGGGTTCGGAGGGCAGCCATTCCAACTCCAGCAGCCGCATCGGCAGCGGCGGCCGCCCGCGTCGGGAAATTCTCAGGGGAGCGCGGCGGCCGAGGTCTTCGGGGCGCCCTCGCCCGAGGCCGGGCCCGAGACGGCCCCGGTCGGCGCCGGGGGGGAAATCGGAGTTGGGGGACCGCCTCCCTTCCGGCAGCAACCCCAGCAGCAATCGCAGCCCCAACTACAGCAGACACCTCAGCCACAACAGCAGCAACATCAGCAGCATGGGGGAATGCCCCCTCGGGAGGCGCAGACCCAACGTCCCCCCACGTCGGGAAATTCCTGGCAGATGGTCCCCGGCACCTCGCCCACGGCGGCACCGGCGGCGGGGGGCGGAGCCGGCGCGTTTTTCGGGCAGCCGCAGCAGCAACAACCTCATCGGCAGCCGCAGACCGGGGCCGCTCCCTCGGCGGTCGGCGTTGGCTCTGGTGGCGCTGGAGAGTTCTTCGGGGCCAACCCCCCTGCGGACCAGCCGCCAGCACCTCAACAGCAGCAGCAGCAGCCCCAACAGGCTACGCCCACTGCCTCGGCGGTCGGCTTCGGCTCCGGCGCCGGCGACTTCTTCGGAGGTCCTTCCCCCGCGGACCAGCAGCAACCCCAGCAGCATCGGCAGCAACCGGCGGCCACTCCCTCGGCATCCGGCGGCGGCTCTGGCGCCGGGGACTTCTTCGGCGCCCCTTCCCCCGCGAACCAGCCGCCACCGCAGCTCCGGCTCCAGCAGCAGCAGCAGGGAGCTGTGGGCACTCCGTCGGCGGCCGGCGTTGGCTCTGGCGCCGGCGAGTTCTTCGGTGCCCCGGCGACGACTGCGTCAAATTGGCCGGAGCAGCAGCAACAGGAACCGCAGCAGCAGCAGCAGCAGGGAGCGGCGGGCGCTCCCTCAGCGTCCGGGGGGGCCGGCGAGTTCTTCGGCGCCCTCGCGGCGGCGGCCGGTCCTCCGCCGCAGCGGGGGCAGCCAGAGCAGCAAGGGCCGCAGCGGCCTCCCGGGCGCCAGCTGTCCCGCGGCCTCAGCTCGCTGGAGAACGCCGCGCACGACCCCGGCACGTTACAGTATGCCGATCCGCTGCAGGGACAGGCTGCCATCGTCCCCGGCCGCGGCGTTGCGGGGAGGGTACCGGGGGACGCTGCTCCGGACAGCGGCGCCGACGTGAATCGAATCCCAACGGCCCCGGCCACCGGGGGCCTGAGGGCCATGGAGTTCGGGAGGTACCATCCCCCGACCGCCGCGGTGGCAGCGCAAGTCTCGGGAGCTCCGATGACGGCGATGGAGATGTCCCGAGGAGGATTCGAGCAAGAGCATCATCAGCAACGGGAAATGCAGCAGCAGCAGCAGCAGGCACAGCCGATGCAGACGCAGCCGATGCAGCCTCCTGCCCCCACCACGGCAGCTCAGCCATCGGCTGTGGAGATGTTCCAGGGGAAGCCTCGGGAAGAGCTGTCGACCGAGTCTACGCAGCCTCCTCTCCGACCGACCGAACCCACGGCCCAGCAGCCCGCGGCGTCTTCCGCGCCGCAACCGTCCCCCGCCGCCGCGTCCCCGTCCGAGGTCTCGGCTCCCATCGCCGCGCCGGAGTCGTCCCACCATCCCCACCACCGCACCCCGGCCTCCGCGTCCAAGCACCCCGCTGTCCGTCGGCTCCACCTCCCCGTCCCCAAGAAGGCCCACCTACCCCTGCCTCCCCCCCGCGGCGTGGCCAGGAAGGCCCACCCCCCAGGGTCCGGGAACTCCGCGGGCTTATCGATCGGGAGCGGAGGAGGACGCACTCCATTCAAGAAGCCCCCTCCCATGGAGGTGGGCGGCCACCACGGAGGTGGGACGACGCCCCGCTTTCACTTGCCTGGAGGAGAGGGAAGCTCGCCGCGGATCCACCCGTTCCACGTTCCCGGGCCGAGAGCGACGCACGATCGGTCACCGCGGCTTCCTTCGCCACGGACGGCCGCGGGGACGTCCACAGTGAAGATGAGCCCGTTGCCCTCGTCCAGGCCCGCAGCGGCGACGGAGGCGACGATGGCGCTGCCTTCGTCGAGGCCCATGGCAGCTGAGCCTTCTCCCCTGGCGACAGATGGTTCGGCGCCCTCTCCCAGGGTTGGCGGGCCGCCGATTGCCATGTTGCCTTCCCCCGGGCCTCGCGAGGAGGCAGCCGCCGCTCCATCCCCCTCGTCGGCGGTAGGCGCGGCGCGGGAACCGGCGCTTGCGTCGAATCCCGAATTCGGGAAGGCGCCCGTCGAGGCCGTCGGCGCCCCTCCCCTCGCGAGCGCGGGCGATCCCTTCGGTCATCCCTCCGTGCCGTCGCCGCTGTTTCGTCCCACGCAGGAGACGCCGGCGACGGACACAACGCCCCGGGGGCAGCGAGAGCCGAACCCTCCGGCGGAAGAAGGCGCAAGCGAGTGGAATATGATGGCCGAATCCGCGGTAGCGACGGCAGTGCGGGATGCCGTGGATCGTGTCGTGGCCGCCCGGGACGGCCCCCAGGTCGTCCCTCCCCCCGTAGACTCGACGCCCGCCCTCCCTCCGACAGACGGCGTGTGCGATGCAATGGGCGAAGGCTCTGGCGGGGAGGTGCGAGGCGCCGCCCCGCCGGCGCCCGCCGCGTCCCCCCCGCCCTTCTACCCGGGCGTCACCCCCGCTCCAACGCCGGCGCATCCTGCCATGATATCCGCCATGATGCACCCCTCGGGGGAATTGGAAGCTGTAGCAGCGATGACTCTAGACCACCTGACGGCCCGAGCGGCGTCACCAGCGGCCCACGGGATCAACCTGCATCCCGCGAACATTCTTCCGGCGACGCTGCCTGAGACCCCTTCGTCCAGGGTGACTGAGTGCGACGCGATGAGCGACTACCAGAGCCACGTGCGGGAGGAGGACGTGCCCCCCGTTGGAACAGGCGACGCTATGACAACGCTTCCTTTGGCAGGGGGACCCTCGCCGACCCCGCTCGAAACGGATCATCTCTTGGAGGATGCAAAGGAAACAGAGCAAGCTGGCACCTTCGAGGACACTGCCGAAGAACTCTTCGAGGGAGATATCGACGCGGCCCCGGCCCTCCGGGCGGAGTCGTCGATGGTTGTGGAAACAGATGTGATGAGCGACTATCAGGACCGTGTGACGGAGGAGGACGTTCCCCGGGCCTCTGATGACGGCGTGGACAATGATTCGAAAGCTGATGTCGCCGCACGCCTTCCGGAGGGATGGATCGAGGCGACGGATCCAGCATCAGGGCTGTCTTACTTTCACAATAAGATAAACGGTGAAACTCAATGGGAGCGTCCGGCAGCGGAGAGCGAGGCACCCCGACAGACGACGTCATCTCACGTTCCGGCAGAGGAAGGGGCCCGCAACGAAGTGGCCGAAGAGAGAACCGCCGAGGAAGAAGAGAGTCCTCGCCCCGCAGAACAGACCGAACCGCTCGAGGAGTCGCGGGCGGAAGGTGGCGTCGCGCCGCTCGGGGCCCCAGAGGCCCCGTCTCCCTTGGGAGAAGACGCTGGTGCGATGGAGACGCTGGATTCGACTCTGGATGGAGGTATATCAAAAGAGGCGGTCGTCGTCGACGCCGCCCTTCCAGAGGGGTGGGTAGAGGTCGCTGACCCCGCTTCCGGCGGATCCTATTTCTACCACGAGGTGACGGGCGTATCCCAGTGGGATCGTCCGCCAAAGGAAGTCGCCACGGAAGATGCCGCCGGCGAGGATGTCCCGTTGGAAGAGGACACGACTCGGTTCGGATATCCCTCTGGGGAAGGGGTGGAAGGAGTGGAAGCAGCGGAGCCGGTAGTGGATAACCAACTTGATTCTGCTGGGGAAGAGGAGTCTTCTGCCGTGGAGGAGTCCCCTACTTCTGCGATCCAGGAGCAGCCCGAAGCGTTTGCGCAGGAGGAATCGGATTTGATCATCCACGAGGACCTTGGCGACGAGCTAGGAGACGGTGGGCCCGAAGTTACGGGCGAAGAGGAGGAACAGCCCGAAACTGCGCTCGAGCCATCGTCGTCGCTCCCGGAGGGGTGGGTTGAGGCCGTGGACCCTTCTTCTGGCAGGTCCTATTTCTACAACCAGGACAGTGGGGAGAGCAGCTGGGACCGGCCGGTGGCTGCAGCGGTCGAAGGGGCAGACGAGGTCGCCGGCGCCGGCGGCGGAGTAGCCACCGAGGGCGATGGTGCGGACGAAGATTCTCCGCTGGACGAGGGCGGGGTCTTTACAGCCGAGGCGGAGGACGCTGTGGCTGTGGCGGAGGCGGAATTAGCGGCGGACGTTGACCTCAGAGATGCGGATCAAGCTTCGATCCAATCGGAGCCGTCTGCGCACACGGAGTTCTCGGCCCAGACCGAGCCGTCGGCTGTGTCAGAGAAGGAGGACGAGGACGAGGGCCACGTCGATGGTCGAAACCTGTCGTTCGAATCTCTCCCCAAGGGATGGATCGAGGCGACGCAACCCGACTCTGGACAAACGTACTACTACAACGAGGACAGCGGGGTAAGTTCTTGGCAGCGACCTTCCGTCGAAAAGGAGGGGGGAGGAGGAGGACGCGACGAAGCTGAGGAAGACGAAGATGCAGAAGAGGCGACCTCCCCCGAGGAAAAAGAGGAGGAGGCTGGCGCTCTTGCAGAACAGACCCAAGAGGTTCCGGCCGCTGCAGCATTACCCAGTGATGGCGTGACCGGTGATGCGACGGGCGATTCCTTGGTTGATTCCAGGGTAGGAGAAATTGTGGCGGAAGTCGGCGCCGAAGAGGCCGAGAAATCGCCCGGCGACACTGCCGCGAGGGAAGAAAAAGATGACGAAGTTGAATCGCTCCCGGCGGGGTGGGTCCGCGCGAAGGACCCGGCGACCGGCCAAACCTACTTCTCCCACAAAGAGTCCGGAGAGGCGAGGTGGGATCCTCCCGTCGCGGTTACCGCAGAAGTGGAAGCATCGTCAGCCGAGGAACTAAAAGCCGATGGCGCCGATGAGACTATGCCGATAGAGAAGGAACAGATTTGTTCAGAGGATGTCATTGAAGGGGGTTCTGGTGAAGGCTCGGGGAAAATTAAATCATTGCTCGGCGACAACGTTTCACATTCTAATGGCACTGACGAGAAAGCTGCATGTGAAGTCGACCAGGCTGCCGATGCCGTCGCAAAGGACGAGAGAACGCAGGACGCGCCCCAACGGTATGTCCAGGAGAAAGCCCCGGACGAGGAGGAGTGGATCGA
This sequence comes from Thalassiosira exigua, assembly GCA_036939895.1. Taxonomy (NCBI): domain Eukaryota; phylum Bacillariophyta; class Thalassiosirophyceae; order Thalassiosirales; family Thalassiosiraceae; genus Thalassiosira; species Thalassiosira exigua. The sequence continues at coordinate 8,197 of JALLPA010000873.1, forward strand.
ATATACGGACTCCGCAACAGGAAACGTGTACTTCTACAACACCGTCACGGGGGAGGCCTCCTGGACTAAGCCAGAATCGTCCATGACAGGTGGAGAAGGCGCAGCCGTCGAGACGGAAGACGAGGGTGGTGTCGTTGATGCTCCCGCCGCCGACCCTGCCTCTGGGGAAGCGGTTGACGAATCACAGGCTGTCGTCGTTGACAAAGATCACATCGGTGAAATGGATAACGAAGGAAGCAATGGAGAGGTAGAGTGTGCTGCGGCGGACCCCCAAGACTCGGTCGATGACGAATGGACCCACGTGGACCGTCCCGTCGCCGAAATCCCTCCGAGCGATTTATCTCCCCTGGATTTACCAGATAGCTCGGCCGGCGAAGACACCTGCGAGCAAGAGGAAAAGGGGAAGGATGATGCAGCGAGAGAAGAATTAGAGCCCGAGGCGAAGGATGAAACAACATCGACCGAGGAAGAGGTTGAGGCATCAAATCTGCAAGACCAGAAGCTGCCGACGGGCTGGGCCCGGACCACTGACCCTGCTTCAGGGAAAAGCTATTTCTACAACGAATCTACAGGCATGACGTCTTGGACGCTTCCGTTAACAGAGTCGGTCGGAGAGGAAGAAAAGCCAACTGAAGGCGGTGATGGGGATGCAAGCATGGGTGATCCGACGGATGCGAACAGAGAGTCCTCCGCAGAGGACTCGACTCAGGAGGCATCAGTGGCGGAGGACCCTGCCAGCTCCAGCGCACAGGTTGGAGAGGGGCATGATGCCCTCCCGGACGGCTGGGTTGAGGCCTCAGATTCAAGTTCCGGGAAGACCTATTTCTACAATGAAATCACGGGCGAGAGCTGCTGGGAAAGACCGGAACAGCAAGTTGACAAGGTGGGGTCGGTAGAGGTAGAAGGCCCATCTAGAGGAGATGAGCCTGTCGCTAAAACGGATGGCACAACAGACTCAGGAGGCCCATCGGACTCGGTGGTGACCGAAGAACCATCAAAACCCAAGGAACCTGTTCCTGGTAAGGTAGCGGAGATTCCAATTGCCGAGGGCAAGGAGTCCGAGGAAGACGACACTCTCCCGGATGGTTGGGTCGAGGCAGAAGACCCGAACTCTGGCAAGTCGTATTTCTACAATGCCACCACAGGCGAGACTCGCTGGGATAGACCGAAAAAGCCAGTCGAAAATGTGGGGTCGGAGGAGGTGGAAAACCCATCGAAAGGAGATGAGCCTGACGCGGATATGGATGGCACAACAGATGCGGGAGACCCATCGGAATCAGCGGCAACTGAAGAGCCACCAAAGCCTAAGGAGCCAGTTGCTGGCAAGGTAGCAGAGACTCTTATTGGCGAGGGCGAGGGGTCTGAGGAAGACGACAACCTTCCCGATGGATGGGTCGAGACGGAAGACCCGAACTCTGGCAAGACGTATTTCTACCACGAGACATCCGGAGAGGTCACATGGGATCGTCCCAAGCAACGTCCTGTCGTCCCTTTAGAAACTACTGCGAGCGAAACGAGCGCCATGGCATCTGCAGTGCCCTCTGCTGAGCACCGTCCGCGTCCAGCGCACGCCCTCGCCACATTCGGCTTCGGTGGCCGCCTGTGTGTCATGATCCCCCAGGTAGCCGCATCCCTCTCCAGCGCCCCCGCTACAGGGCCAGCGGCGAAAACAATGAGGCGGGGTCCGGTGGTGGTCCACCGTCTTTGTCACATCGTGCCATCCAGCAATGAACACTCAGTACCGTCGCCGGGATTCGATGGCGCGGCACGTCCGCTCGTCCGGGCCCCCGACGAAGCGGTCCTGTCGGACCTTGCGAGGCGCGGTTCCGATCCGGATGACTTGCTCTGGAGCGTCGTGGAGATCGCCGCGCAGAACCGTGGACGGCTCCGGAACGATCGGCGCGCGAGTCGCGCGATCGTGGACCTGCTGCTCGCTATGCGTCCAGAGGAGGCCGCGGGGGAAGCCGCTCGCCCCACTGAAGAGTCCGAAAAAGCGACGCGGCCTTCGGACAGTGGGGTCGACGTCGACCTGGACGAGATAACTTCCCTCCTCCTCCGTGGAGATCGCGAGGGCGCCGTCTCCGAGGCTCTCTCCCAGGGAAACTATGCCCTCGCCCTCCTCGTCGCGTCCATGTGCGACCGCGCCACGTACCGCATCGCGGCTCGGCGATTCGCTGACGAGGCGCTGCCCAAGGGGGGACCGCTACACACGATGGGATTGTACTTCAGTAACAACCTGGAAGTTCCTCCGGACGAGGAATTGCTGGACCCCGTGAGCGGGGAGAGCTTCTGGGATGGGGAGGAGTACCGAGATCTGGAGAACGATTGGAGGGAACAGCTGGCGGCGATCATGAGGTATGTAATGTTCGATGGAATTCGCATTCAGACCGCTTGGTCGGAGCACAAAAATGTCGAAGGCAAAAATTTTACATCCACCTTTTGACAAATGACCCGTTATGTACCCCCCATATCATATGTGTTTCTTCGTTCTATCCTTTCAGCAACCAGGCGGCAGGCTGGGAGCGCGCCGTCCTCTCCCTTGGCGACGCCCTCCTCCGCCGCTCCTGCGTCCCCGCCGCGCACGTGTGCTACCTCGTCTCCCTGTGCCCCTTCGGCCCGCCGACCTCCCGCTCCACCCGCCTAACCCTGTTGGGGTGCGACCACCGCGTTCCCTTGCACCGTGCGCTCGCGACCTCCGAGGGAATACGGGCGTTCGAGCGGACCGAGGCGTTCGAGTGGGCGCGGCGAAGGGGGAATCGTCGGACGCACATCCCGGGCCTGCAGACGTTCAAGCTGAGGTACGCAGAGCTTCTGGCAGACTGGGGCCGCGAGGGGCTGGCGAGGGAGTACCTGCTGAGCGTGCGGTCATGCATCGGTCTCGACGATGGTTCCGCCGGTGGTGGCGGGGGCGGCGTGAGCACCGCGTCAGGCAACTTCACGTCAGCCCTGGCGACCCATGAGGTGGACTTCGTTAAGTCTTTGAGAACGCTCGACGACAGGATTTGCATGTCCTCTGGCGCCGAACCTTCGTCGTGGGATATGTTAGACGAGGACAAACAGGGAGCGGCGTCCAAGCTGGGAAGCATCATGAGGGGCGTCTTGGGGAAGAAGGCCAAGGTCGAGCCCAAAGAGGTTCCAGTTAGCACAGATGCTGATGCTTATGCGCTCCCCGTGGAGGATGAACGAGGAGCAGAGGTAACTGAGCCTTCGGTCGCACCTGGGTCGAGCGAACCCCCCCAAATCGAGGACACTCAGCCCCCGGATGTCGACAGCAGCTTCGTCACCGCCAAGCTGAGTTTTGAGGCGCCTGGGGAAGGCGCGGCCAAGTCGCCAGTCCTTCTCAGCAACACTTTCGGTCGCGATATTAAGGAGATCTCTGGGGAACCAGTTAACACCACCTCCACCGAGGAGAAATCTGACACCGATATGCAGGGCCCACCATCATCTGCCCCTCCTGTCTTTGGCGATGCAGTGGTTGGCGAAGACAAAAAGCCTCAGCCGAAAGAGGAGGAGAGAGAAAAACAAACCATAGTTTCCACTCCTGTCCAGCCAAACAAGAAGGACAACCAGAAGGCACCATCTTCGGAGCCGGCCAGTGCGCCAAGTGAGTTTCCTCGCGCTTCGTTGCTGGTGTCGACCAGTCGTTTTAACCCATCTTTTCTGCATACGCTCACAAATCCTCTCCAGGAAGCGGAGGCTGGCTCTCCAAGCTCCTTCGTCGCGACCCCGAATCCAAGGCTAAGGTCGCCGACGTCGGGGACGAGATGCAAGCCTATTACGACAAGAAACTTGGGCGCTGGATATTTCCCGGGGACGACCCGGCCGAGGTTGCCAAGCCGCTGGCGCCCCCACCGATCATTCCTAAGAAGGCCGACAGTGACGCTGCCCCGGCCACGCCGGCGCCCTCGAACGGCTGCCGGGCGAAGGTGGACGACGATCCCCTGGCGATGCTGATGGCTCCCCCTCCGAGCAGGGGCGGGTCGGCGAGAAGGGGAGGCAACCCCCTTGCGGCAAGGTATGCGGACCCCCTGGCGTCGATGGGCAACGTGGCGACGGCTTCTGGCGGGGCTGGCAAGAAGGTGCCGCCATCGCCGATGGCTCCGCCTAGTTTCACCGTTTTTCAGCCGAAACCAAATTCAGCGAGTCAGAAGGCTTCAGACGCCTCAGAAGGAAGCGATAAGAAATAATTCTTAGCAACAAATGTGTTGAGATTGCGTGGTTCGAGTTGCCAAAAAATGGATTTGCCAAGACAACGCTTCAGCCAGTGCCAGGGCACTGCGGTCAAAGTCGCATGTGATGTCTCATCTTGGCAGCGTTATCCTCGACCACGACCTACTTTTGTCCCATTACGCGCACAAAGCCCCATCTGGACGGATGGGAAGGGACCCAGGTCCGAAACGCATTACGAAACTAGAGGAAAGGGCACCCCATTTGGAGGCCCTGAATGAGCAAAAAAGGGGTCACCCCCAAGCTCGGCAG
>JALLPA010000874.1:0-13935 GCA_036939895.1 Thalassiosira exigua
GCAACAATGTAAAACAGCTCCATCAGATGCAACAAATCAATGACAATAACAACATAGAAAAATTATGCACTACTAGATCTGCTTTTGGGGCAACATAAGAAAGAATAGATGATAGATTTTTCCAGATTTTTCCTCCAGAGTAAGGATTATCACTGGCAGATCTTATTTGTCTCTTTCAATCCAAAAATAAGTTACGACAATATTGATTTTGGGGGGTGATCTCGCAGCACCTGTGCCTACCATGGACTCAGGGGCGAACTCAAAATTAGAAAATAGGACTAGAGCACTGCTCAGCTGAGTGTTTCACATCCTCAGAATTGGGCGAGAGCTTAGATTTTGCATATTAGTGAACATAAATAAATAGGGTGGTTATTTGTAGGTCATGGTCATGGTGGTGATGGTGAGCAACTCCATTTGCTTGGCATGGCCCTTCACAGTCATGTCTGTATTGACCAAGGACTTAGATTGTTCATCTTTATGGACATGAATAAATGGTGTAATCATTTGTAGGTCATTGAGGTGACTATGAGCAATTCCATGTGCTTAACCTGGATATTCACATCCTCAAGATTGACAGAGACCTTAAATTGTGCATCATTGTGTGAAAATGGATAAATGAGGTGATCATCTAGGTAATGGGGGTGATGGAGACTATTCCATAGTATCTGTTGTTATGACAGGCATGATAGCAACAAGATAGGGAATGCATGAGCAGAGCAGAAACTTCATCACTTTTAACATTATTTCTATGTGGACTTGGCATTTTCTAAAAGTTTGCTCCACATATTTTGGGAGATATTCTACGCATGATCTTATTACATGGCTACAGACCCAAGATATGGGGCAAGAATATTTTGGCGTTTATGATCAGGGTGTAGTCAACTTTGGCCCTTCATGGCCACAGTACCTATAGTTCAGATCTGATCATGTACAATATTGAGACAATGGCAAGAAAGAAGGGCGTCTTTTGTCTTTGAGGGTGTTAGTAGATGACCCTGGTAGGAGAGCTGAAACAGATGCTTAGAGGATTGTGACACAGTCAACCTCTAGACCTCCTTGATATTGACATCAATCAACAGCTTGTCTTATGAATCCATATGATCAAAAGCAACGTGGACAAGTATTTTAGAATGTGTTGGTATTAGAAGTCATTGTTAAGCATCTTTACATCAGCCCTAAAGTTAAAGTACTATATATGTTTAGATTAGACCAATTGGGCCATACTATCACAATATAATTTTTATGTAATAATAAAATAAAGTTAGGTGTGTGCATGCCAAATATTATTATGGCAGTAGATCAGGATGATGCTTGCATTTGGCTTTGGCTATTTGTGGACAAAACACAGCACCATCTGCTTTCATCTCATTTATGTTTTAATACTGCTATAAAGAGTCCCTTCAAATAAAGAAAACCGTTTAAGTTCAAAGAAATAGTAATATCTATTGAAGAAAACAATGCTGTTTAACTGGTAGAAATTACCATGCTAGGAAGGGTGTTCGGACTTGTGTACTACAAAAAACATGTCTTTGTATGGCAGTGCTACTTTGGTCTTGCTTTTCAAATCATCAATGTCCACTATCTTTTGATTCTAACAATTGGTTATTTGAGGGTTCCCACTAGCAATAAAATCAAAAACTGAATTCCAGCCAATTCAAAAGCAGTGCACTGTCGTGGTGACAGCATGCAATAGAAACAGCAAGATATTGACACGTGATATCGACAAGGATAGCACACATGGTTTTGTGCACATTTTTCACAAAATATTAGCTACAAGACATTTGTCATCAATGTTGCTCTGATATAAATGACCACATATCAGGACTTAAGCTGCTTATCAACTATGCCCAATGCCAGCATTTATGTCAGTAAGTTTAAACTCCACAATCATAGCAACATATTGGAGCTGGTGTTCCTTTCAGATGACTAAAGGATGAGAGATGAGCTGGAAGTAGTTTCATTCACAAACATGTTTATTGACCATGGCAAATCCTACGAACCTCTGCTTGTTATGGTGGGCTATCAGTATCAGAAATGATTTTCACAAACCAACATTTAATCTGTAGCACACGAGGAATCAACTTTTGATGACTATTGTTGGGGATAAATGAATCAGATCAATATCAGATGATGACAAACTGAAGCTGAATCGGATGAAGCTGGAGCTGTGTCTCGAAGGTGCTCCAATTTCAATAACTAGTGCTATCTCATGAGAAAGAACGAAAGATTCATCACTTGTACAATGCCTTACTATTGAAAACTTGAAGCGATTGCGAACGGTGGGACCTTTGCAGTAGATAAAGCTGTGACAGCTTGGACACATTGGCTTCATTTCAATTATCATATGACACATTTCAATACTAATCATATTTTCTAGCTACGATAACCAAGGCTTGATGTGTGAAATCCTTCGAGTACTCCGTAGCCCTTTGCATATTATTCTGCAAGTATCTCCCAGCTTGTGATGACGACTACTTCGAAATATCAACAAAATACAGAGACGACAAAAAAAGAACAAAGCAGGCAGAACAAGGTCCTGTCGCCATAGACAGTCACCCATTGAGAATTAAGACTGAATCCATACTATGTCTCATACCTGTCAATAAGCTCTGGACCCCACTTACCAAAGAGTGCAGGATAGATTTAATCTTTGAGGCTTTGCCTACGGGATGCCAACAAGAGGCACGCAAGAGCTCGGGAATATCGCCGGAAAAGACTCTTTTCAATACACAATGTCAGTTTCAGTTTGTGAGTAAGACAATAACGCTGCGTCCTCGCCTCTCGGTACAAAGAGGCATCTTCTTCTATGTCCTCGCGGCTCATCGTCCTTCCCCGTCCAACCGCGGGGGGAACTCGTCCCCGTCCTCCCCGCGAGGTCCCACCCCACGCCCGTCCAAATCGACGTCCGCCCCTATGCGACGCAGGTATGAGGTGTCGGCGCCCCAGCCCCAGCTCGTCCACGGCGGGATCTCGTCCAACCTCACCCGGAGCCACACCCGCTTGCGCTCCTTCCCCTCCTTCGTCTTCTCCACCTCCCCTCCCTTCCCATCTTCCGCCCCCCCTTCCACGGCCTCCTCCGTCTCAGTATGCAGTTTCCCTGGGTAGTCTACGTTCTCGCTGAGGCCTTCGCCACCGCTCTGGACGGCAGCGGGCCCCGCCTCGCCGATGCTGTCGACCGCCCCCGCGCCCGCGGCCAGGGCGAGGGCGACGACGAGGGCCGCCTTCGCCACCACCGGCTTCATCGCCATCGCCTTCGTTCGTCGTCGGCTGCTTCGGTCGGAATTGGTGCTCTCAGATACTGGTTCGTACTGGCTCGATTTCGTAAAAGCGGGCTTCAATTCTCACGTCATGGTTCACGCCAGTGTTGTAGTTCGCGTCTTGGTCTTCGCGATCACGTCGTGTCATCGTCGTTCGCATGCAGGATTGCGGACTGTCAAAATGAGCCCAAGGGGCGTTTATTTTTATCACACATGCGTTATTTAGTATTATCACACCGAACGAAACCAATAATGAGGACCGATTGGTGTTGAATGAGGGTAAAATTTTATGAGTACGATAATACTTTTTGGGGGAATATTAGTTCAACAGAGGCCGCTCTGGAATTGCTACGTAGGAACCAATACGTATTGACACGGGAATCAAGATTACTTATCAATGACGGCTCCTCGCGGGGGCTTGGAAAGAAGTCCGAATCCGATTGTGCTTCTCGAATGCATCGCGCCTGCATCGCTCTTCATTCTGTACCACCCCCAATTTTACGAATGGGAATCAATACATTATCAAGCATGTGGAACAATACTGCGACGCACCTACCGACGATTCGACGGTTGTTCGGACTTTGCGCCCGACTCGCAAGCGTGGGGAAAAGCGACGGGGGACGCACGATGAGACGGAGCGAAATTGAAAATCTCGTCGCCCGCCGGCCGGCCCCACGCGCGCTCGCCCACGCACGACGATGGAAAGCGACGACGCCGCCAGCGCAAATCGATTTCACTTTCGATTTGCGTCCTCGACGACGAAGACGATGGCCGCCGCTGATCTCTAGGAAGCCACACGCGCTGCGCGGCGACGGGGAGACGGGGAACCATCGGGGGTGGGGAAACGACGGCAGCGCGATAGTAGCTGGAAGGAAGCACGCCGGAAAAAACTCGGCCGAAAGCTCGGGCATCCCGCCTCGGCGTCGATCCGTTCGAAAAAAGAAGGACTCGGCGGACCGAGGCGATCAATCGACGATGGCGCCCTCGTCCCGAGACGAGAACGCGAACCCCCAGCTCCGTCGCGCCGGAGGAGGAGTCCGACGTCCGTCGGCCGTGGCCACCCAGAATCCGATGCGCAAGGCCACCGGCATCGAGCGGAGCTACGACGCGCTGGCGCGAAACATCCCGCTGAAGAGCCCGAGGGATTTGATCTCTCCGACTTCCAGGGCGAGCTCGAGGGGAGGGAGCAGGGCCTCCAGGGGAGGGAACGGAAGGGGGGGAGGGAGCAGGGGAGGAAGCAGGGGAAGCGCGGGCGGAGCAAGAAGGTCCGGGGGAGGAAACAGGGGAGGCAGCAGCGGCTCGACCACGGGCATCGAGCGGAGCTACGATTCGGTCGCTCGGACCATCCGCAGCGTGGCCTCCGCTTCCGGCGGCGGGAGCGGCGACGCCTCGCGAGTCAGCAATGGGAGCGGCGCCACGCGCTCCACGGCCGGGACGCGCACCACGGTCTCTGATATCGACCGCGCCCACCACAGCAACCATCGCCGCGCCCTGACGAGGACGGGACGGGTTTCCCTCTCCTCCCGCTCCAGCGCCTCTCACTCGACCGGCACCCACGGCAGCGGGGGAAGAGGAGGAGAAGGAGGAGGAGGAGGTCCCCGCCCTCCGACCCGCCGATCTGCGTCCGTAGGTTCCAGGAGTTCCCGTTCCAGGAGCTCCGACGGGAGGAGCGGAGCGTTCTCCAACCGCGCTCCCCCCGCTCCCGGGGCCAGCGGATCCTTCGACGACGGGTCCCATCGACGCGATGCCCGCTCCGTCCACCGCTCCGTCGCGCCGTCCGTCGGCCACTCCGCCGACCACTCCAGCAACCACTCCGTAGCCCCGTCCGTGGCCCCCTCGGTCGCCCACTCGGCCATCGGCGCCCACCTCCAAGCCGTCTCCACCTCCCTCTCGCACGACGAGTACGAGAAGCTCAAGGGCGAGAGCCGGAAGCTGCGGGAGGCCCACGAGGCTCGGTACGGGGGAGCGAGCGTGGCCTCCGCTCGGGCGAGCGGCAAGGCCGGGAGCAAGGCCGGCGGCGGCAGCGGCGATGCGAGGGGCAGGGAAGGCGGCGAGGCGGGAAGCGAGGGTGGCCGGCAACGGAACGGATCTCAGACGAGCAGCGGCGCCGGCAACCCGTTGAGCCACTCCACCGCCACGGCGCTCCGTTCCAACAAGGCTCGCAAGGCCTCCCGGGAGAGCCACGGAACCTACGCCACGTACGACCCGAAGCTCGGCAAGGGCATCTCCCCCGTGGAACCGAACAAGGGAGGGAAAGAGGGTGCGGGCAGGAAGGTGGTGTCCAAGCTCAGAAACATTCTCCACGTCGGCGGGACCGAGGACGCCAACGACGAGATGAGCTTCTTCTGCTCCGACGACGCGGGGACCGTCACCAAGCAGAAGGTCAGCTTGGAGGGGTGCGAGGACGGGGCGACGCCTCATCTGGTGGGACTGATCGAGGGCGGGGCGAGCTGCGTGAGCAGCTACAACGGAGGCAGCTACATTGGTGATGTCGGCGCTCAGAAAGATGGCGGGGCTTCCAGGGCGCTCGCCGTTGCCTCTGACGCTTCGAGCTACGGAGGCAGCTACGGCGGAGGCGTCGGCGCGGCCAAGAGCAACGCCGCTTCTGCTTCCGGGGGCGGTGGCGGTGGCGATGCTGCGCAAAAGCTTGCGTACGTGGCCCACGACAAGCGGGCCGGAGTTCGCGTTCCTCCCCAGTCTCCGAAATACGCAGGGACGGCCGCCTCCAAGAACGGGAGCAAGCAGGGCTCCAAGAAGGCCGCCGGCCCCGCCCGGACCTCGGTCGGTCGCAAGGGGGTGGACGTCGCCCCCCGCGTCTCGTACGGCGCCGGAGCGGCGAATGGAGAACGAGGAGCGGGCGGGGAAAGAGCGGCGGGAGGGGTCATGGGAGGAGGCGCGTTCGCCAACCTCGCCGACGCCGCACGCGAGACCGCCGCGGCCGTGGCCAAGGCGACGCGCGAGGGGGTCGAGGGGCTGGAGGCCGCGGCGCGAGATCTGGCCAACGCCAAGACCCCCGCGCGGAGCAACGTCACCCGCAACCAGGGAGATTATCACACGCAGAAGATGCTGACGGGGGTGCAGAGGCAGAGGGGGGCGGACGGGACGTATCGGGACTACGTCTGCGATCCCCAGTACAAGGTCGTCGCGACACCGACCCCCGCGGACGCGCAGATGCAGCCCAGGGCGGGGAGCAACGGGCAGCCCTTCGGGGCCGACCCGCGCACCCCCGCGTGCCTCCTGGGCGCCGTGGCCGCGGGACGGTGCAACCTCCCCGAATACCATCCGGAGAGCTTGGAGTTCCTTCCCGAGGGCATACCGAGGATCCTGGTGGTGCACGGAGACTGGGAGGAGCGAGCAGGGTTTGTGCCGATCGAGGGATCAGCGCACGAGGACAATGCCTCTGGTCGCGGCGACGCCAGCGTCGGAGGGGTCAGTAGAAACGGTCGGCGTTCTCACGACGTCGACGAGAGGAGAAGGGAGAGCATTCCCATCGACCTCGACGAGGAGACCGAGACCTACAACGGGGAGGAGTACGACGAGGAGGAGATGCTCTCGCTGAGGAGGGGGCAACCCATTTCAGCCACGCCCCGCAACGGCGAGGAGGATTCGGGTCTTGTAGACAATGCAGCGGCCGGTGTCGAGGAGTTGAACGGCGGAGGGGAAAGAAATGAGGAGGCGGAGAGCGGCGACGACGAAGACGACGAGAACGATCCCCGCAACGCTTCCATGTGGGTGGCCGTGCCCGACAACATCGACGATGACGACGACGAGGACCTTCTTGAGAAGACTTTCTTCGTCAACGCTCCCGTGGACGACGACGAGGACGAGGAGGATGAGGATCTGTCTCCAGAGGAAGTGAACATTGGCGAACTGCTCCAGGAGGTTCGGAGCGGGCGACAAGATGAAGGGAAGTATCGCGGGGAACCCATCCCGATAAACGACGTCAATGGCGCCAAAGACCTTGCGGACCTGGCGAAAGATTACACGGGGAGTCACGACCTGATCACCCCCACGTTTTCTGTGGGCAGCACCAACACTTTCTTCGTGGGGGACCTCCATCTCGGATCGCCCCTCGAGGACATCGACGAACGGGAGTCCGAGGAGGGCGCCAGCGTGGAGGATGAGAAGAAGCAGGAGGAGAAGGAGAAGGGCGACGACAATGCCAGCCGCAAGCTCTTGGAGGACGCCAAGAGCTGGACTCCTACCTCATCGCAAGGCTCAGAGGAGGCGGTTCCCAAGGCACTGCCGGCGAAGAAGATCGAGGACCTCGACGCGACGTGCAGAGTGGATGAGGAGCGGCCCCAGGCGGCGGGAGTCATGGACAACGACCGGGACTCGTTGGAATCCCTCGCCAAGGCCACATCGGCCGCTGTGGTCGCAGACGAGCGGAGGAAACTTTCAGAATTTAAATCCGCAAACAAGCAGGTATTGTTCAATGTGGCAAGCGAGGGGTACGCAGGAGGTCAGGAGCTATACCCGAACCCGTCGCTCTCCACCGACTTGACCCACGAGCCCCCCGTCAGAATGGTGCACGGCGTAGCTCCCGCCCAGCAGGAGTTGTATTCGAGGCCTTCTGAGTCGACCGACCTGTCCCAGCTCTCCAACTGGGGTGCTCCCGCCAAAAGCGATGGCAAGACCGAGGGAGACGGTCCCAAGGCCCACTCGAACGGGAAGCGGCAGCTGAAAGGACGCGTCATCCTCGTGCGCATCAAGAAGAAGATCTCCAAGGTCGCGAGGAAGATGCTCTTCCTCAAGTCCAAGAAGAAGGGCAACGGCGCCGACGTCCTGTCCCTAACGGACGGCGCCAGCTTCGTTGTCTCGTTGCCCCGCTCCAACATCCCAATCCCCTCCTCTCCCGCGTCCCCTTCGGTGGCGTCGATCACCTCCAGCATCGTCACCGGGAGCCTGGCCAGCGCCTCGAAGCGCATCATCGGAGCCGTGCCCCCCAAGAGCGGATCGCCCACGCCCCAGCAGACCCTCTACGGGGCCATCAACTACGGCGGCGATTGGAGTCGGTGCGAGGAGAGCACCGCCGAATCGGACGCACTGCCCCCACCCCCGCCCGCGGGTGCGCTCGTCCTCCGACCGACGGCGACGTCGCACGACGAGGAGGACGCCGTGAGCTACCTCGCCGAGGTCATGCGGCGGGCTCGGAGCAAGGACTACGAGGGGGAGGAGGAAGACGCAAACGACGTCGAGGAGGAGGAGGACAGCGTTCTCCTCCTCGTCACGCCCAAGGAGGATGGCACCGAGGAAATCTCCCACATTGTCAGCGGTACGCCGACTCAAGTGCGAGACGTCCTCGAGGCGGTGGGGACGCTCGACAGCGACGACGAGGGCGACGCCATCGCTGGCTCGGACGTCAAGCCACACAACCTCGCGTGCCTCTTCGCGGACGAGAACGGCATGGGCGTCCTCCCGTGCGGGACGCCCGTCCAGATTGTGGACGCCGTGGAGGTCGACGGCGACCTCGTCCTCACCCCCCAGGGCGCGACCCACGACAACGTCGCAGGAGTCTTCCGTCCGTCGACGGGGGCCGAGAGCGCGGGGCTCTTGCCGGGCTCGGTGATTGATTCGGACGACGAGGAGGACGAGACACTACTTTACCACGACGGTCAGACGGTCGTGAGGCAGACGGAGACCTTCGGCGACGAAACCATCGCCACGTTGGAGAAGGAGCGTGGCCAAGGAGTTGGAGGAGGTGATGGCGACGAAGCTTCCCTCGCCACGAGGGAGACGGCGGCGACGAAGGAGGGGACCTCCAACGGTGGCGTCGACGACGATATCGGTACGCCAATCCTCACTCCCGACGGTCACACACTCTCGTCCCAGGCGGCCGCGAACGGCTCGTTCCTCTTTAGCCCGGACAACATGGGACGGGCCGGGGCGGGTGCCCGCGCGAGGCTTCGGGCGTCGTCCAAGGACGGGAAGGTCCCCCCAAGCATCACCATGCTGCCTGCTACAAAGACGGCAGAAGATGGGGACGATAATGAGGGCGTTGACGTCGATGCTTTGGCCATTCGGAAGAGCTACTCGTACGATCCATCGTGTACCTCGACAAGGATGGTAGAACGGCCATCGCCTTCTCCTGAGGAGGAGGAGGACGATGAGGAAGATGCCTTCGCCGTGCAGAGGAGTGTTTCTTTTGACCCGTCCTTGACCCGTATGGTCGAAGAGGCGGCGGTTGAAGAAATTCCAGAAGGAGTCATGGACAAGATGGAGGTGCTGGAGAGGAAGGAGGTCATGGCGTCTATGACAGAGGATCGCCTGTTCTCCTTCAACTCGATGCGCAGCAAGTTCTCGACGGCCGACCTCTTTGCCGAAGATACCCGTGGGCGTAAAGTGACGAAGGACGAAGACGCGGGCATGGCATCCTCTCAGGAGGACCCCTCGTCCACAGAGCACGAGGTGGAGACGACGCCTGTGGTGACAAACGCGGCCGACAAGAAGAAGTATCCGGCGACACCAATCCCGAGAGGAGACGCGAGCGTGGACCCCGTGCAGGTCGCCGCGGCCTTGAACGCGGCGCCTTCGCCAATGTCCAGCGCCTCGGTCTCTTCCTCCTCCATCAGATCTCCAAAGAACAAGAAGAAGCCCTCGCCCAAGCACAAGTCCGTGCCCAAGTCGGCCCTCCGGACGCGAAAGGGATTCGTCAAAGACCGAGTCAGCGACATCCAGGAATGCATCGACCCCTCCGCCGGCGGCCGGACCTCCCAAGTCACCGACGTCGGCGGCCGTCTCAAGCGGAACCACTCCTACCGACACAAGAACCCCCGGCGCATGACGCGAGGGAACGGCGTCCTCGCGCCGCGCAAGGCCACCCTCCAGACTACCTACATCCGGTCGGTCCCCATCGGGATCGCCAAGAGCTACAGCCGGGACAGCGCCAGCATCGGGCACACCTGGAGCCAGGAGGAGGGCTTCTCGATTGGGAAGACCTGCAGCCAAGACAGCCACGGGAGCAGTCTGGACAGGGAGGAAGGTCATTCTATGGACGGAGGTGCTTCCGAGAACGGCGCAGCCTATGTATCCAAGTACACGAAGGACGGCGCGAGGGAAACGAAGCAACGGGTCTCGTTTTCCAACGGCCTCGCGGTGTCGACGGAGCCGGTGGAGTCCTTCGACGACGGCTCCCCCGGAAGCGTCAGGGTTCGTTCCATCTCCAGCGCGTCCAGCTACAGATCGGAGACGACCGACTGCGATCCGTTCAGCTCCATCCTTGGGAAAATGTCCAATGAGGACGACGAGTCCAGCAGCGGTGATGAGGAGGACGTCGGCGGGCGTGATGAGGATGAGGGCCGCGGTCCGGAGAAGGAAAACTCCTCCAACGTTGTGGCTCCATCCCCCTCTGCAGCAGCGGCGGCGCGCCTCCCCTTCAAGTCCGGGGCTGCCTCCAACGTCAAGCCGACCGAGCTCAATCAGCACGAGGAGAGGGCCCCGCTCTCCCCCGTCCCAATGCGGGCGCAGAAATGGCGAGCCATGGCCGCGCAGCACCACCAGAGTTCTAGGTTCCGGAGCGAGAAGAGCTGGAGGGATATTTCTTCCTCCCTATGAGTGACACCGGCGTAAGGCAAGGTTATGTTCTTTGTAATTCAACGCAAAAAATCCAAATGTGTGATAAAGTAAGGATGTTCATCAAGGATGAAATTAGTCATGAATTTGATTGAAAGTAAACTAGATCACTTGAGATTGGGATTGTGCTTGTCGCATTTCCCTCCACTCCGAGCGAAGCTGTCGCAGTTCGGCACGTCGCAGCGCTTGCGATTGGGATTGTGCTTGTTGCATTTCCCTCCAGACTGAGCGATGTTGTCACAGTTTGGCACGTCGCAGCGCTCGAGATTGGGATTGTGCTTTTCGCATTTCCCTCCAGACTTAGCGAAGCTGTCACAGTTCGGCACGTCGCAGCGCTTGCGCTTCGTTGTCTTTCGCTGGGTCATGGCTTTACACTTCAGGGCGTCACCAGCATCGGATCGCCGTGCACGCCGCCGATCCACCGCTCCGTGATCTCTGAGCACTTGGACCATGTCATTGAAGTCATCCTCACCGCCCATCGACTGCATTATCTGAACGATTGTGACGTAGTAAACGTTGCAAAAGTATTTCTGCATCCATCTCATTCCAGAAGGGACTCCAGTGGGAGCACCAACTCGCTCAGGCAGAACGTACTTCCTCGCGTCAAACCTAGACCCCGACGGACGATCGAAGCTACCCAAGCCTACCGACAACATGAGGAGGGTGGTCATCGCATCGGTTCGTCCCAGATGACGATGGGTTCAATACATCCGTCGATGGTCCATCCACCATCGTAGCAACTCGTTGGAACGACTGGGTCGCGCGAAGCCGGATTCAATTTCCAAATATCGTCGATATTTCGATTCGGGGCGTCGCCTACCGAATAAAGACGCTCGAGCGCGAGACGATTGAGCTCCTCCTTCTCACGTTTGTAGTCTTTTATAGCACGGATGTAACGTAGTCGCTCGAGACGCTCCTTCAGAAGCTTGAGCTCCTCCTTCTCACGCATGTGGTCTTCTACTGCACGAATGTAACGTTGTTGCTCGAGCCGCTCCTTCAACT
The DNA here is from genome assembly GCA_036939895.1 of Thalassiosira exigua. NCBI lineage: Eukaryota > Bacillariophyta > Thalassiosirophyceae > Thalassiosirales > Thalassiosiraceae > Thalassiosira > Thalassiosira exigua. Next base: position 11,832 of record JALLPA010000874.1, read on the forward strand.
CTAGATCCTCCATTGTGACTTCAAATTATGGCAAGAGAGGGGAGGGCAGAATCACTCGGGTCGTTGGCGCCGCGCAGGGCACTCCACCAACAAGGACGTCGACGTCGACGGAGATGGCGTCGGATCGCTTCGCGACGGGGTGATTATCCTCGAGCGCATCGAGCGTGGAGCATTACATTTTGGCAAGGTCGGTCGATCGATGCGTCGGGCGTCGCTAGCTCGAGCGCATCGAGCGTCAGCATTTCATTTTCGCAAGGTCGGTCGTTCGATGCGTCGGGCGTCGCTGGTTTCATTTTCGTAAACCGTCGTCCGTCCGTCGATCGGTCGAGTGTTTTTTGGCGAACGATTAGATTTTACTTTAGCGATTAGCGAAAGAAAGAGCGATGGGAGCTCGAGATAGAAAGGGCGATGTGTGCAGCCGGGATTTTCCCCCCCGTAAAACGTACTTATCATTTATCCGTGGAGTGCCGAGGTATCTCATTGGATGTGTTTGGAGCATATCTTTTAGAGATGATGGCACGAAGTCGGCATAGGTCGACTTAATGTTAAGAGTGGTTTAAAACATTACTTTGATTCTGATGAATAAGCACAAGCTTGGCTTCATTCGAGCTAAGATGTGCTATAAACGCCACCAAAACTTCCGAGAAATGCTCCTCGCCGACGGACAGGCCAAGCTGATGCGCGGGATAGTAGATGAATTTGATCTCAAACCCTGCAACTGCCGCGCCCCCTACATGCCCTCCGGGGAATGTATGTTTGGCGAACGATGCCAAAAGAGGGGGGTCATTTACAAGATTACTTGCAAATGCTGCGGTGAAGTCTACATCGGCAAGAAACACATCACAAACATGAGACACTTCTACAACAAAAGGGACGAGTGGGAGAAGAAGATGCGGGCTTCCGAGCTCGCCCCTCTTTCGGACACCCCGTCTCTTGCTGGAACTGTATCATCACCTAACTCTTCGGCAAACTCAGGACCCACAACCCGCTCTCGGGCGAGGCGAACACCTCAGCAAACCACCAACAGCCAGCTATGCCCGCCTACTGGCCCAACTCCAGCGAGTCGTTCCGCCATCTCGGCCCTGATCCACCTCTTTTCCGATCTCTTCCTCAACGTATCTAAAACGAGCTCCCCGCCCACCAACCTTGATGATGACGGAGCCTCGTTGAGCTGCGAGGTCTCTTCTCTATCGTCGTCCTCCCTCAACCCTGAGGCACCCCCCTTCGTGCTTGATTCAATCCGAGAAGAGGAGGGGTCCCTCTCCAGCCACTCCAACTCCGAAGCAATCCAAGGCGACGCGTTTGCAGCTGCCTTTGGTACTGGAGATGACCCTGAAGAAAAATGCCGCCGCCTAGAATGCAGAATGCGCCACCTCCTGACCCCAGAGATTTTTGAGGCAGAGTTTGAAAAGGTCTCGGCCCGCTCGAGCAACTACAAAGAGCTTCCCCATTTCGCCACTCCTGGCGATTTGCACGCTCACGCGAGAAAAATTCCACAGTCGAAATTCTCTTTACAGCCCCATTGACTTCACTCAACAAGTCATATGGTACCAAAAGCTGTCGGCTGTGCAAGACAGAAAAATTAAAACTCTTCGTTGCACTTGGAAGACAACGAAAGAAAAAGTGCAATAGTAATTTGATGAATGCTAAGACCGAGCTATATGTGGTACGTGATTGTAAGGCGGGGTTCTCATGGCTTCGTTCCGTTGGGCATAGGGGGTGCTGATGAGATCACTGGTTGACTGACAATGGTTCTTGGGGTTATTTTGACCTTCAATACTGCGTTTGTCCCATGTTCCCCAACTGTTTTCATTTTGATCCCTTCACGAAGCTGCGGACCCTCTTGAGAAGGCAAGCGGAGACAAATCTTGCATTGGTCTATCTCTTCTCTCTCGGAGGCGACTTTATGAACCTGGCGGGAAAGTAATGAAAGTAGGCGGGTTGAGCTTCGACCACGACTCCTCGGCAACAGTTTTGAAGCTAAAAATAACCCTCACTATTTCGCCAATGGTCCTTTGGTTTGAGTTTCTTCCCATATTCAAATACAAGAGCCAGTAATGCAACTCGTGGCCCTTGGTACAAAACCCTTGGTGTTGCATGTTGA
>JALLPA010000875.1:0-12665 GCA_036939895.1 Thalassiosira exigua
AACGGCTCAAAAGGGGGGGGAGTTATATAGGATTTCAAAGATTAAATTGTCCCCGCCTAAAGCTTTTCATTCTACTATTGCAAGCTTCGTCGAAGCATTATCATTCCGAAGCGCGCGGCGAGAAAAGAAGTCGTGCCAGGGGCGTGGAGCGGGAAAGCCTCGAGACGTCTAACGTCACTACGACAAGGCGGCCACAAAAGAGGCAATATATTGAACCATACTCTTGCGAACCTGTGAGCGATTCACGGGACCCATCGGGGTTAAGATAGGTCCGCCTGCCCCGCCCCTTGCGACTTGATGTTCGACAATAAATATCGTCAAAACTGCCCCTCCTCGCATCGCCTATTGGCATTATTTTTTGGCATCGGCCCATAAAAATAGAGCGTCGACCCCATGGCCGACTCCGTCGCCGCCGTCGTATCGTAGTCCCCTCCCTCCCTCCCCCGCCGAGCTCCTCGTCCATAGCCGCGCCGCAATAACACGACGATTCCCGAGATGTCGTCCCAGCACAAGAACCTCCTGGCGGCCAAGTCGGCCCTCGGCCTCGACGGGACAAGCGGAGGAGGGGGCGCCGGATCGTCGAGCGCCCGGAGCGGCGGCGGCGCCCGGGGGGCCGGAGCGGGAGGCCTCGCCCGGAGCTCGGCCGGGAGCGCCGCCTCCTCCTCCTCCGCCGCCTCCTCGTCCGCCCGAGGATCCTCCCGCGCCGAGTCGAAGCCGGCGGCGACGACCGACCTCCTCGCGTCGAGGGCGGCGCAGGCGGCGTCGTCGCGGTCGGACGCCCGATCGGTCGCCTCCTCCAAGAGCGGGCGGAGCCGCTCCAGCGCCCAGACCAAGGCGAGCAAAGCGAGCAAGCGATCGCGGCACTCGGGCATTCGCGATCTGTCCGCCGCGGCGCGGAGGGAGGCCCGTCGGCTCTCGGACAATCCCCTCCAAGATGACGACGACGACGAGGAATACGGCGCGGCGAGCCGGGCCGCCCGCGCCCGCTCGTTCGCGGATCGCTCCTCCCGCGACGGCGAGCGGGACGCGCGGGGGGGATCTGCGGTCCGGCCTCCCTCCGACGACGACCGTTCGGCGGAGGAGCGCGCCCGGACCCGATCGTTCCACTCCCGCGGATCGGCCACCCGCGCCTCCCGCGCCACCCACGGGACGGCGAAGACGCCCGGCTCCGCCCCGTCTCATCCCGGGACGCTCGCGAACAACACGTACGCCGACACGTACGCCAACACCCACGCGTCCACCCTCACCTCGCGTCCGCAGTGGTTCGCCTCCTCCCAAGCCGTGACGGGGAACGTCGTGTCGCTGAGCGGCGTCGTGGGCGAGGGAGGGAGCGTGAACGACGCCAGCACCTTGGAAGAGGGGAGCGAGATGGATTCCCTGACGGCTCCTCCGACCGCGGGACCGAAGGCCGTCGGGGGGGGCGGCGCCGCGTCGAGGGGTTCCGCGGGGACGGGAGGCGGGGCCGCGAGCGTTAGGACCGGGAGGAGCAACCTCGAGCAGGCCCGAGCCAGCTTGGGCATGGCCGGCGGCGGCGCGTGCGGCGGCGGGAGCGCGGGCGGCGAACGCGGCGACGAAGACCCCAGGAATCCGTACCGCCGGAACGCCGCGGCCGCCTCGGACCCTGCGTTCGGCGCGAGCTCCTCGACGTTCCACCGGAGCGAGTCCACGCGGTTCGACGCCTTCGAGCGCAAGGGCGCCGAGGCCGCACGGGGCAGCAGGGGGCCGGGCGCCGGAGGAGGAGGCGGGACGTCCGCGCAGCAGCAGAGTTCGACCCACTACGAGAGCTCCCACTTCAACTCGACCTTCGACTCTACCTTCGCCTCGAACTTCAACGCGTACGAGAGCAAGGCGACCATGGGAGAACAACAGCACGGCCAGTCGATGCCGCACGGTCGATCCGTGGATAAGTCGGCCGGAATGGGCCAGTCGGCCCGATCGTCCGCGTACGGAGCGTCCAATTTCGACTCCGCCGCCAACTTCGCGGCCTTCGACGCGTACGAGGGAAAGGACGCGATGCAGCCCCTCGAGCAAATGTCGGTGCAGGAAGACTCGCTCCTCGACGAGGAGGCCTCCCAGGCGTCTCGGGGAACCTACCAACGAGCCCCTCGCGAACCCCACCGGCCGCGAGCGTCCCACCGACCGCCGCCCCGACCTCCTCCCGCGTTCGTCCCCCGCCGCTTCCGGGAGATGCGCGCCCTCCTCTCGGCCATCACCCCGCTGCAGCTCGAGGCCCTCCTCCTCGAGATCTTCGACGGAGATCCCCCCTCGGTCCCGCGGGGGTGGGGGAACGCCGCGAAGGCCGCCAAACGGCGCGGCTTTCGAAAGGATGCGTACCTCAGCGAGATGAGCTACGCCGAGCTGCGACGGTACGCGGAGGACAAGGCCGTCGAGGGGATCGAGGAGTGCGAGAATCACGAAGAGTTGATGGACTGCGTCGCGGTGGAGTTCGAGCAGCTGGTGAGCTCGCGGCAGAGCGAGGAGCGGGACGGAGGCGGCGAAAGCTTCGGGAGGGACGACGACGAAGGCGGGGCGACGGCGGCCTCGGGGGGCGCCGTCGGAGCGGCGCGCGAGGACGACGACGGAGGAGACGAAGAAGTGCGCACCCTCGACGGATCCGACCGACACGACGGCGTCGCCTCGGTCGCGTCGGGCCTGTCCAAGTCCACCTTCGGCACGGCCGAGATGCGCGACGAGGGGGCCACGTTGCGCGCGTCCCTCCGCGCGTGCTCCCTCCCCGAGCTGCGACTGGTGGCCGAGCGGCTGGCATTGAGCCACGAGGACTGTCGAGACCAGGGGGAGTTGATCGTGCGGATCGAGGCGAGCATGCCCGACATGCCGCGGGGGGGCGCGGGAGGAGGGGGGGGTCGACGGCGCGATGCGCGGGGGCAGCAGCAGCGGCCGTACGAGCAGCGTCCGGGCGAGGGGACGGACGAGGTGGGAGGAGGCCCGGAAGGCGCGGAGGAAGACGACGACCGCGATCGACGGGTCAAGTTCTCCACGGACTGCAAGGAGGACGTGTCCCACTTGATCCCCAAGCGGGAGAAGGGGGGAAGCTGGCGGGGATTCGTCGTCGCGCCCGACGGGAGCGTCGAGGGAGGGGAAGGGGGCGCGGGGGACATGGGCCCGATGGACGGCGAGGGCGGGCCGATGTCGGACGACGACGACGCCGAGTGGCTCGAGGACGACAACAGAACGAGAGGCCGACGAAAGGGAATGGGGAGGAGGCGACGACGAGGGTCGGACGGCGGCGATCCGTCCTCCAAGAAGATCGGACCGTTCGCCCTCCCCGCCTCCCTCGACGCGCTTCCCAACCCGCTCGCGCGGTCCAACCTCAAGCTCCTGGCCGCCCTCGCGGTCGTCGCGATCGTGATCGGATTGAGCGTGGGATTGACCCGGAACAAGGGGGACGAGAAGCCGCAAATGATGTATCCCGATCCGAGCGATCCGTTCTACAGCGGCGCCGTGGGGGGGCCGTGGTACTCGGGGGAAGAAGGCCCGTCGGGAGGTTCCGCTTCGTCTAACGACGAGGAAGGCGAAGGCGAGGACGAAGACGACGAGGAGGAGGAGTGGGAGGCGGAGGCCATCCCCGCTCCCGACGGATCGTCGGCGGCGGTGGCCTTGGACGACGACGACGACGAAGCGTCGTCGTCCGGAGAAGCGGGATCGGAGGGGGGGACGCTGTCGTCCTTCGAGGCCCTGTGGGTCAAGGAGCCCCCCGCGCCCCTCTCCCCGCCCCCGAGCCCGGGAGGGAGGCCCGACGGTGGGTCGGATTCGTGGCTCCAGGCCGCGGGGACGGAGGAGGGCGCGCGGGCGCCCTCCCCCGCGCCGTCGGAGTCCGTGGCCGAATTCGCGATCTCGAATCCCGAACCGACCTCCGCTCCTCGCCTCGCGACCCCCGCGCCGACGGACCGGCCCACCGACCGTCCGACGCCGGGGTGGTTCGCCACCGGTCGAGGCGAGGACACCCCCGCTCCCGTTATGATGCCGACGGAGCCGGCGGAAACGACGCCGGAACCCACCCCCGCGTCGCCGTATCCCCTCCGCGGCCCTCACCTCGAATCCGGCCTCCGCCTCGTCCTCTACGGAGACGTGGGATCCTTGGATCACATGGGACGCACTCAGTTCAAGATGCTCACGGCCGCCTACGTCGAGCAGTTCTTCAACCGCGAGGGAGCGGGGACGGACGCGATCCAGAACATCGTGTTCGACGTGAAGGCGAGGATCGAGGTCGAGGGGGAGGAGGCGCTGGAGCACAGGAGGAGGACGAGGACGCACGCTCCGGCGGACGGGAACCTCGCGTCGCGATGGGGGGACGAGGGCGAGGGGCGGGAACTGCAAGCAGAAGGGCTCGTCGTGACGTTTGCAATGACCGTGAGCTATCGCACGTTCAGCCCGTCCATACAGTCGGACACGGTGGCGGAGCGGCCGTTCTTCGACGAGGACATTAGAGGAGGGTACGTTGCAGGAAGCGGAGATCGTTGTGTCGGAAGGACGAGTTGGGGCCGTTCTTGCATCCGCTTTGTGCTGCCGAGGTTGCGAGTTTGCACAATTCAGGGGTGTGGGAATACGGCCGTGTCGGGAGGCATTTGAGGGTGCAACCCCGGGTCCCTGTTCCGTCAAACCCGACTATGGGCTAGGCCCCTCGTATCCGGAAACCACCCGAAGAGATTGGGTTGTGTGTGGTGGGGGGCTCGGCCTTTCGAAGAAGGAACCTACCCGTTCAATTTCCCAGTCCCATAGGAAGATGTCATTGGGAGCGAAAGGCCAAGCTTGGATGTCAACGACAGTGACGTTTGCGTTGTTCGGCCTCGCAGATGGCTGCCCATGTTGCGCTGTTCACGCCGGCCTCGACTGAGCTGGCATTCATCGGAGTCTCTTTGGTATCGTTTGGCCAAAGGTCCTCTTCAAGTCCGTGAAGCCAAAGGTCTCACTTTCGTACCCATGCCGCGGTCGCACTGAATTGAAGGGCAGTTTTTTTCTGGCCACTACTTACGTTCTCACAACGGCCGGTTTCCCGCGTTCTTCTGCAGGTACGTGCAGTATCTGTCGGACAACAATGCTGCGGCGCACATAGGCGAATTACAGGGCGTCTCGCCCATTTTCAGAACGGACGAATCAATCCCAGACGCCCCCGCGGGGCTGGTCGCGCCCACCGAACCAACCATGAGCCCGGTGTTCCGATTGCCCCCGGCGCTCGAGCTGCCGGCGATGACTGCGGAGACGCCCGGGCCCACCCTGAGGCAAACCCCTCGGCCCACCGACCGGCCCACTCTGCGGCCGACGGAACCGAGGGCAGAACCGCCGATGACCCCGGCGCCCGTGGAGCGGAACGAGACTCCTCCGCCGACGCTGGATCCTACGCCACGCCCGACACTAAGGCCAACGCCTCCTCCTACGCCGGAGCCACCTCCCACCCCCAAGCCCAGCGCCACGTAAGCTGCTCCTCTCTCCTAGATTTTGGGACTTTTTGCGAAGTCTCATCTTGCATTCAGCATGTTCGTAAGGCCCACCGGTTACCCCTCCCCGATGCCACTGGAACCCACGACGCCCCTCCCGTCGAAATCGAAGACGCAGACCTTTCATCCAACCCCCACGGAACTTGGGATCATGGATACGTACCACCCGACCCCGACGGAGCTGGGGACGATGATCCACCCGGACTTCCCCACGCTGTCGCCCGTCCAGCAGGATGGCGAGATCACTTCCACCGGCGCGTCGTCCTCGCAAGTCGTCCGGAGGACGTCCCCGCCGAGCGACGCGCCCACGGACCCTCCGACGTCCCGTCCCTCGGAGGGACCGACTCCTGCGCCGACCATATCGCCCGTAGAACACTGCGCCGATCCGGTCGACGAGCCCGTGTGCCCGTTCCTGCCAGAGGTTGGGTGCTGCCAACCCATTTGTCGGTGGGACGCCGCCGCCGGGAATTGCGGCTTCGTCGACAACAGATCCATGGCGGAGGTGGAGTGGGCGGGGGAGTTCGAGGTGGGCCAGACCCACGTCGTCCGCGCGGAGGGGGAGACGAGGCACGCTCCCAGGGTGATCGCCGGTCGAGAGGCCGAGCTCCTCTTCGCCCCCGCAAGTGCGCGTAGGCTTGGGTCGCCGGAGGCCTCGCGTTCGGCACAACCAGTTCGCAGACGGGAAAAGGGCGCGCAGAGCATAGAGTCGTTGGGCACCGTGTACCTAATCCAGGGGGAGGGGGAGACGCCCGTCCTCGACGTCGGCGCGCAGAGGCTCGTGGACGGGTCTGGGGCGGCGTTCACCCTGTCGGCAGAGGTGTCAAACATCGACATTGTCGTGGACCTCAAGGCTCCCAGGTTGATTGCGAAGGTCTCCGTCACATTGCACGGGGACGCGACTTCGGACCGCGCTGAACTGGGCCTGCACCGCGACGACGGGCGGAACGAGGAGGAGGGCGAGGGCTTCGTTTTGCCCGACGCGGACTGGTCCTGGCACGACATGTCGTCGGCCACGGCGGATCATCTGGGCGGTGAGATCTCCGCGGACGTTCCTTGGAGCCAGGCGAGATACGTAATGCTAAGCCTCAGGGGAGGAAGCTCGCCGTGGGGGTTCGGGAGCGTTGGCGTCAGAGGCTACGTGGACGGGCTGACCCCCACGGCCACCGTACAAGATGACAGTGGCACGACCAAGATCATGCCCTTGACAAGGGCCGTTGTTACCGACGCTGCGGCGCGGGTCTACGCCCCGCAGAATGACGCCTCCGTTTACGTCACCGTTCACGGCCCCAGCGGCCGGCTGATCGGCGCGACGAAGGCGCGAGATCCGTCCCACCAGCGCGACATCCTGGAACGGAGCCTGTCGTCGGAACCGATCGACAACTACTCTGACAATATCTGGAGCGTCACCTTGCCGCACAGCTGGGTGGCGGAGGGGAACGTCGTCTCAGTGGGCACCGTGCATCCCAGGAGGCCGGGGGAGCTATTGGTGCGGAGGTGGGAGATGCGGGACTTCGCGCGGTTCGACGCGCATGCGATTACGAGGTGAGGGCGAGGATCGGACGGGTTGGTCTCAAGGTCACGAAGTGAAAGTGCGCCTTGAGTTTACTTTGGCTAGGAGCTTTGCGCTGCAATGTTTAGCGACGTTCGGTCATCGATGTGACTGCCCGTGATTTGTTCCCTGCATCCCTTGTACTGGAATTGTTTACACATGCATTTCATTTCTAAAGAGCAGGGGGCGGTGAGGAGACCCTCGCGTGGAGAAGGCTGAGGATATGAAGACATCCGGCTTTACAATTTTTACTCTTCATCTCACCTTTTGCTTTCCCTGCTCCACACCTCAGGGTGAAGCTAGCTGTCTTCGGCTCCAAGGCTGATGTTGCTCGCTTAGATTCAGAGACCCACTCTGCACGTCGCCTCGTCCGCGACCTTCACTCGGTAATGCCGGTGAAGGAGCTGGTTTGGTCCGACACTGGCATTTGGCACTTGCCCTATGTCGTCGTCATGGGTAAGAATGGCCCTGCTCTGGTCGACAGCGAGGCAAAGAGGAGGGAGGCTACCGGCGACGGGGAGGGTACGGAACTGTCGTGGTCGGCACTGAAAAATGGGTTGACGATCCGTCATTCTCTGGCGCAAACCGGGCTGGGTCTGTCGTCCACGATCGAAGAAGGCGGGAACTCGCCGTACGCATCAGGGACGAGCGTCTTCATGGGCTGGTCGAAGAGCCGCCGGCAAGACGACGCGGAGGACGTGTGGGAGTGGGAGGACTTCGGATACTGGGACAAACTCGCGGCAGCCGCATGGACGGGATGGTGCGTGATGAAGAGCGGGGACGAGTGTTCTAATTATTACGTCCACGAAATCGGCCACGCGCAGACGATGCAGCACTTCGACGATGGGACCGCGGCCGCTTGGGGCATCGCGGACGAATATCCCGAGGACGGTGAGCTCGACTTGTATCCCCTGCCGTTGTCGCAAGACTTAGTGGCACTCATTCACGACAACTTCTGCTTGCATTCATTCTGCTTGATCCCTACAGGGAGGCACCTGCCCCAACACCCCTGGGGCTACGATGCCGCGTCGCGACGATTCCGCACGTGGTTCGACCCTTTGAGGGGTGACGGCAAGTTCGACCCCCTCAACGGCGCTGGGGAGGGGCCCACGTCGCAACAATGTTTCTCACAGGTGAGAAGGAGAACTAGAAAGATGCCTGTTTCGTCTGCTGTGTCATGTGCAATGACTACTTCTGACCGTAAGGTATTATTTTATCTCAGTATACCCCATACCAGGCCAAAAAGTCGCAGGTGAGAAATGACATGGCTTCCCTGCTCAAAGGTTTTTGACACAATTTTGACGCCTTGCTGCTAACGCGATCACCCCTGTCTTCCCTGTCACTGTCAAATAACTTAGGAGTGGGCGTCCATGAGCCCGATTCTCCTCTCTGCATCTTCGGCGGACGTCCCTGTGGATGGCGCCTACAAATTCGACCCCTCGACGCGCAGTTATTCGCCCCTCGAAGGGGCAGATCTGACTGACGCGGTGGGAGAAGCCGCATCGCCTCCTCACCGCGTTGGGATCCCTGTGATAACCCTCATAGGTACCATTGGCAAGGATCGAGACGTATGCCAGACGTACCCGGTGCTTCGTTCAAGATGGGGCAATACATTTGAACTTCCCGACCCGTTCTCGCCCTTCCTCCCCCCCGCGTTCAAGGGCGCGTCTCACTTCATAGAGATTCGGTTTGAAGGGGGTGACACGGTCAGGGGTCTGATTGCAGTGGGCAGCAATTTGCGGGAGGACGCCCTGAGGTTCTTTTCGGTTAACGTCGCCATCGACCGCCGTCCGACGGCTGTGGGGCTCTACCGTTTCACTGACGAATCTTGGCCCCACCTGACGCCTCAGAGCGAGGCAGAGCTGTTGCACCTTCGGCCAACGGACCTCCCCCCGGGCGATTCACTGATGGGCGTGCCCCCCCTTCGGAGGGTTGGGAGAGGGTGGGTTGGGGACTCCTCTCGCGTCGTTATTAGTAGGTTTTGCGAAACGGCCGACCACTGCAATTCCGAGGAGCACACAATCGAATGGCGGGGTGAAGTGGGAAGCGACAGCATCATTTACAAGTCATCACTTTCGGCTGAGCCGCAGACCTTGCTGGGATCGACGGTCTTTAAGGTACCAGCAAAGCGAGAGTGGGACGACTCAGAATACACTGTGACAGTGCTGGCGACTCGTTCCTTTGATGGTGGACAAGGATCTGCACCTCTCCTTGTGACTGTTCCGCCGTCAGCGGACGGCTCCTCTGAAACGGACGCAACACACGCTGTCCGGATTTCGGTGCCGTGGGAAATGAACGGTTCGCTTCCCGCAGGTACTTACCATTCCATCGCGGGCGCCTTCATGGTATGGGCAGTACCCTTTGGCGGCAGTAGCAAAGGCGATTATCTCGAGTTGGACGTCACATTCAACCTGCAGACCGTCACAGAGGCGCCAACCCGAAGCCCCACCCGAAAGCCTAGTCCTGGGCCGTCTCGGAGCCCCGTCCAGGTTCGATACTTCATCGATTGGATGGCCTTCACATGCGTCACAGACGGGGAAAGCACTGAGTGGGCACCGGCTCATGTGACAAAAGAAGGATGTTGCTTCGAACACATGGCATATGACATGTCATTTTGCATGCGTGATGCTGAACAGTAAATGGCTCTGTCGCACGCCTCTTAACGGCCGCACCACAGCGTCGTCTACCGCACTTCTGGCTGTGTTAGCAACAACTTTCAAAGCTGGATACATTTTTTTCTAATTTGAGGGACAGGAAAACCAAAAAGGTTTCTCGGCATGTTTTTTCCCCCGAAAACAGCTGGAGAAGTAAGCGGCAAAGACTCCGAACTAGAGAAGAAAGTGTTGTTGGCGTTGCCAGCCATCTCACTACATGCTGGAGAAGCAGGCGGCAGAGATTGCTAGCAAAACGAATCCTGCCCCTCCCAACTAGAAGAAAGTTGTTGTCGGCGTTGCCAGCCGTCTTAGCCATCCGATTTGCATTTCAAAACAGAATGGGCAACTCGCATACCTGCTGCAGGAAGGCCACGGACAGCAATGGCGTCAAGGGCGACGAGGACTCAGGGTGGCTCTTCAACGTACTTGATTTCTGTGACAGGAAGACACGATCTCAATGCTTATATCTCACGAAGAGATACAGCCATTTTCTTTTGAGCGACGCAGCGTTTCGATGGCGTTTGGAAAGACTTCACATTGAGAGTGGCCTGTATTTCCCTAGCGAGTTGCCTCAGGACCAAACTTGGAAGTCGCTTTACTCGCACCTCGACAAAAAGCGACACATATGGGATAATGAAGGCAGACTTGCGGAGAACCGACAATACAGTATTTCTGTCTACGCAAGGTTCAAACCGGTCACGGCCGAGCGTCACAAATCGAATGGGTGCAATGTTGTCCTTCCTCTTCACCAGAGGCTTGCATTGATCCGATTAGACAAGGGCCTCAACTCTAACAAAGATGCATTGGGAGTCCTCAAAGAGCAAGGTGGCTGGTTCAAGGAGCGGTGGGATGAGATAGAGGAGGACCCGGGATGTTCTGTAGGCTCAACAGCAGAAGCTGATCGGCCAGAGCTAACTTCTGGAATTAAGATGATCGATTCGAAAAATGCGCGCGTTATTGTTGTGGATCCTTCGAAGGGCCTAAGGGAAATGGATTTCGACAGTGTTTTTGAAGACGTCTCGTCACAAAAGGATGTCTATGAAGTGTCAGCACGTGGACTTGTGTGTGATGTCATCAATGGCGTTAATGCCACTTGTCTGGTGTACGGACAAACGGGATCAGGTAAAACTTGGACAATGTCAGGAGAAAATACTGACTCCTGCTCTAGTTTCAGCGGCATTGTCCCAAGAGCGTGCTCGGAGCTAATGGCGGCCATCAAATTTCGCAGGAAGTCTTTGAATCTTAATATCAAGTGCACCGTCTCGGTCAGCTTCGTGGAGATTTACGGTAATGATGTTCTTGATTTGCTGAAGAGAGGTAGGCGAATTGGGCAAAGCAAAGTCTCAGCCCAGCGCTCAGTCCTTGATGGTAATGCTGAAGTCACGGTTGAGCGCATCGATGACATCGTGAGATTGCTGAGAGAGGGCGAAGCCATGAAGCGAAAAGCCTCAACAAAAATGAATGAACGGTCCTCTCGCGCACACAGCGTCTTTGTTGTGACTTTAAGGCAAAAGCGCCTTGACACAGGGATGTCTAGAGATAGCAAACTTTTCTTGGTTGACCTAGGAGGCTGCGAGAAAACAAAGAAGAGCGGCATCGATGCAGGGAGGTCAAAGCACATCGAGGCTCTGAAAGAGTTGAGCGCCAAAACTGAGGCCGGGACGCTTCCAGTGGCTGCAGAAATGGCAGATTTGGCGGCCGCCAAAAACGGCGCTGGCTTTGTCAAAAGTGATCGAATGCGAGAAGCAGTGTACATTAATCTCGGCTTGATGGCGCTAAAATCCTGTGTTGAGGCTCTGTCCCGAGGATCTCAACATGTTCCTTACTCAACAAGCAAGCTCACTCAGATACTATCGTCTGGACTTGGTGGAGACAGCAAGACGTCTGTCATAGTGTGTGCCTCTCAGGACGAGCAGCACTCATCCGAAACCATCAACGCGTTCAAGTTTGGCCAATCATGTAGGCAAGTTTCCAACACCGTCAGAACCCAGGCGGACATGCTTGGTGACCTCATGAAACAGTTGGACCTCGACATTGCTCTCTGTGAACTGCGCATTCGCAAAAAGGAAAAGTGGGTAATCAAAGAAGAGAAGAGGAGCGACTCCCTTGCAGAAGAGGGAACGCTCGAGGCTCAAGGTTTTGGCGGGGTTGAAGTGCGGAAGACAACAGTCCTAGTGGGAGCAGAAGAGGATAGGAAACTTCTTCATAGCCTCTTGTTGAAAAAAGCGCAGCTTAGTGGTTCTACCATTGGAGAAATCATCTCCTTAGACCATGACTCTAGTGGCAACATTGGTTTTGGCAAGGCGCACGAGTATGGGCTTGGTAGCAAATTTTCTCAAGATGATGATAAGGAGAATTACCGTTTCAACGAGGCACCAAAAGAAGACTTTGTACCAAAAGCAGTGAAATTTGGCAAGGAAGATCCAAAGAACACAGCATTCATGGGAATATCAGCTTGAGAGATTGTAACTTCTTGTTGTATTTAGATATGGCAACATGAGGGTACTCCGGAGAGAAAGGGTCTCAGTCAAACTCATTTTCTCAAAAGCGTAGTCAAGACTCTTTGTCGGAAGCTCTGGAAGACAAACTCAACTGCAAGTTCCCTTGCTTGGATTCGGTATTAGCATCAATCTGCACGGGATATCTTCTTCCTGCGCACGAAGTGGCAACCAGTAGAGGTACAGCAAGATAGTCAAAACTCGTTTATTATGCAATATACATACAATCCTCTATTACCATCCCTAACGTTTTCCTTCCTAGGGATACTTCTTGTTGCTCCTTTTCCCCATGTATGTCATTGATCTGTTACTGAAACGGTGATGGAAAATGAGACTGGATTTTGCTAATTTTACAGCCTTAAGAAGAACCTTTTCTCACCCTATATTGTAAAGCTAAATTGGGTCTTATATCTGCCCTTCATTTTCCTAACCATTGCCATCAATCTTAGTAAATGTGCTGCCTACATGAGTCTAGATGATACCATGGTAGACAGACTGTGAGACCTTA
>JALLPA010000876.1:0-12662 GCA_036939895.1 Thalassiosira exigua
CGAAAAATCTGTTTGTAACAATTCCTACATGGGGAAAAGTTCAATCTTGGTAAAAGATGCTTGCGTCGATAATGTTCAAGTAAGCGATCATATACTGATTCCTACGTACGAAAAAATCCTACCAAAAGAACCTACCTGAGTTACCATACACCATCACTCGTCCAGGCAGGACCTCCACTTTGGCGATATATTAGCGATTTGGAAGTCGCCAACAACATTAACCTTCATGGTTGATACCAGGGTCATTGCTGTTGACACCAGGTTAACGGAAAAAAGGAATTTTAGCGGTTCCATAACGTTTTCGACTCGTGTTTGTTTAGAGGCTAAATTGACGAGTTTAGAACAGTTTGCCCGACCATCACTACGACGCTTCGAGCGAGACTCGTCTAAGACACGCCAAAATTCGAACTCGCCAACTTTTTTGATCATTTTACCTCACGAAGGAAATAAGTATACCTATCCGTAAAAAAAGAGGGGTGCTTTCGAAGACGCCGATGATATTAGTTCCCGTGCATCCCTCCGTAGAAATATTCGAGTTCCAAGAGGTGTCAGATTCTGGACCTAAGAGCGGCTCGGGGGGCGGTGAAGAGTGCAGGGAATGTGGCCCCCGGTCGGATTATTATGAGCGTGGCAGAATATCCACTCTCAGGGTGCGTGGTGGTGGCATGAAATCCACGTCATGCCAATGCACGTGCCATCAAAGGGTGGCAAATTATCCACCCCAAAGAATAACCCATATTATGCGCGTGGCAGAATATCCACTCTCAGGTTGGGGGTGGCATGAAATCCACGTCATGCCAATGCACGTGCAATCAAAGGGTGGCAAATTATACACTCCAAAAAATAACCCATATATTATGAGCGTGGCAGAATATCCACTCTCAGGGTCGGGGTGGCATGAAATATACGGCATACCAATGCACGTGCAATGCAATGTGATTTTGAGAGAGATTGATCGTGGGGGCCTACTGTACCTACGATGACCCCAATCAGACAGATTGAGTACCGGTTATGGGGGAAGGTAAAAATGAGTGGATTAATATCCAGAGTTAACTGTGGGTACAGTTAAAGCCTGTCTAATACTATCCCGTCGTATGTAGTAGTGGTACCAAATCTTAGTCTTTCAACTTATTGGGAAGCTTCTTGCTACGAGCGATCATGGATGCAAGCTTCGTGGGTCCTTGAAACTATGTCAAACCAGTCCTGGCTAGGTTGGCATACCAACTGTGACAGACGCAGTCACGGGTGGGCACTGCACCTTGGATACTCTATGCTCCATTGTCCCTTTTGACAGGATATTGGGGGGTGTCACTGAGGTAAGAGCCCCAGTTGGCTCCTGGGATATTTTGTGGGATTGTCTGCTGCATTTGCACTGAAGCGAACAAAGATTTTTGTAGAGTATGTATCAAGGGGTCCCGATACCCTTGATGGAGGTCTTTGAGTCATCCAGGAATGTGGTTGACTTGTTTGTTGTTAATGGCCGTGTGTTGTGTATACCCATTCCACCTCAAAGCCATAAAACTATTCTTCACCACTATATATACGGTGGGCCTTAGTGGAGACCAACAATCCTCCTAAAGACAAATATTAACTTTCACAGGGACATATAATCAGTAGCTACATCATATTTCGTATTGAATCTCAGCCAAGTCCTGCACCAGTATGTGTCGCTTCTTGCACCACTATTGGATTTGTAACAGCTAGAGTCCACTCATGAGGAGTAGTACCTCGTGCTGCAGCTAGAGTATGTTGACAATGAGGGGTACCTCATCCAGCTTCTACTGTTGCTACTTGCACTGCATCTCCAACTCTACTGCAGTATCTCTTCATATTGCAATAGCACTAGGTTCAGAAAGAGGTAGCAGTGTCTCTTTCTGTTGCAGCTTTGGAGGACAACAAGAATGAAGGACGAGTCTTTATATTTCCTTTTCTTTCTCTTTTCTCTTTCCCTCTCTCTCTCTCTCATCCATTTCTCCATCTCTCTCCCAGAGGGCATTGAAATACAGAATAAAGGCCAAATTGCCTTGGTCTTGTCCCCGTACTCTCCCTCTTTCTCTCCCTCTTTCTCTCGATATTGAGAGCATTCTCAGGCATAGAAGAATAGTAATTTGCCCTTCAAAATTGCAACTTTTCATCAGCATTCAATATGTAACACTTGGGTTGATTGTCTTTTCTTTCTTACGTGACAGCATACACAGCGTACCGTTTGACAAAATGTTGATCATAGTTGGGAGCAGAAATGAGTACCGCTCACCAAAGAGCTGCTCTTTGTTGGATGTGACCATTAGGCATTGCTGGCCAGTGTCACTAACCATTGGCCCAAGCGCAGCCATTCAAAGAGCTTTTTTTGTCAATGGTGACATTCAAAGGGGGCTCTTTATCATTCATCATCTGCCAAAGAGCAGATTCCCTTAAATGGGCATTATGACTGTTTACATTAACAAATGTGCTGAGGTAAGCAATTCTGAGTCTATGCTGGGCCGCACTATAAGTCTCACTCGTTTGCAATTCAGGTGTGGGTTGGAGCCAAAGATGATGTTCTTTTGTCCTTTCGTTGGGTTCTGGTTGGCCAACGACAACCCAAAATTTTCCAAAGGTGCTTTCCTCGGTGACACTTGTGTTGGGAGACTCACTCCATAGCTTCGTGAATAATTGCTCATGGGAGGGCATTTTTTACGTACTTTGCCGATGACTACGGAAAATCTCTGCAAAAATGTCATCTCAAGACCTGATGTCGTGGGTTGGTAGACAGTGCCGCTGCTACTATTGCAGAAACTCCCTGGATCACATTTTCATGATGAGAATGTCTTGATTGAAGAAGCAACTTAGGAATGGGATTTGTTAAAAAAAACTAAAAGCGTTCAAATGGATGCTGGAATAGCTAATTTATTCTTCCTACATAAAATCTATAACTAGTTCGGGCACAAGAATTAGTGGACTAGGGCTAGGGAGGATAGACATAAACGGCGAAAGGACAAAGGAGGCCTCTGATTATTTCTATTGCATCATAAAAGTTTTTCTGAGTCATTCAAGATAGACTGGGTGGTTTACTTACTTTGAAGAGCAATCAATGACAGGCCCCCAATCAAATGATGACGTGCTATTATCCTGCTCTATGGAGGTAGGTACTTCTTCACTGCCGCTTGACTATGGGGGATCAGTGGCTTGCTTTTCCCATGCAACCATTCCTCTTACAAAATGATCATACAGCCGTACTCTGGCTCTAACGTATTTTCATCCAAATCATTGAAAAGACAAGCCCACGACCTAACACCACTTCTTATTCTTGTGTGCATTAGGCCACCAAGAGCGGGAGGATACCCTGGGTATCTAATGAGCCGTACACATTTCCCTCGTGGCATTGTGTCTATTTGAACCTTTACATTCCTTTATGATGTCACAGAGAAAGAAAGGGAAGGGATTCTATGACATTGCACAGACTTAATGCACCCCTAAGTTACGTAATCAAAGTTGAAGCTCAATCCAAAAAATCCTCCAGATCTGCATCCTCTGCTTCATCCCCTTCCTCCATCTGAACAAATGACAAGAAATGCTGCGGTCTGTGACATTCAGCATAAAACCTCTCAGGAGCATCCAGCCTCAATGTATACTCCATGCCACGGTTGTGCTTCACACCCTGGAAGTTGTAATTCCAGCCAAGGCCACCTTCAGGAACCATGAAAAACCCTTGGAATCTGTCACTGAGAAGCATCTGCACCTTCTCGTAACAGCTAGAAGAGTACCCCTGTGCATTTGCAACACCTCCTGCGATGTTGCGGTTCTTCTTTCCCCACTGTAGTCCAGAATCAGTCATTTTGTAAGCAGTCAATGAGCACGATCCTTGAGTGAATGATGTGGTAATGATGATTTCATTTTGACCGGACCAAGCTTTTTTGTTGTCTTCGATGATACCACTAAGAGAGAGCGCAGACAAAACGAGAGTCAATATTTAGTTCGTGGAGAACGAAAAAAAACAAGTGAAATCTCCTTACCTATGCATGATCACATCTGGGGCGGGCAGGACTTGAACACCATTTTGAATCAGCTCATGAGGCTGTGTATGGACCCATCCCAAAGGCTCTAGCTCATCGAGCAATTCATGGTTGGGCAACACCTTGGGAAGTGTTACACCCTGATGGTTTCCAACTTGAGGAACCATGACTATGCATCTCACTTCTCTCACTTGATCATTGTCAGGAGGGGTAATCCCATAGAGATATCCTGCTATCTGGGTGCGTAAGTCAGCAATGGTGATGAAAGTGCTCAGAATGTTTTTGGGAAGAACATAAGTCAGTCCTTCCTCGGATATGTCCTCAGATGACACATAGATGTGCTTGGTTCTCAGATGGAGATTGGTGGCACTGATGGCTCGAACTCTCCAGTCAGTCTTGCTGTGGAATGTTGCCGCCTCATACTGGGTGGTAGTAGTGACAACAATCTGCTCCCCGTGAACATTGGTAGTTTTGGTTGTAGTTGCCGTCATCTGCGACTGCTCCCTGGCCTGAGCTTCAATCTCAGCGACTTGCTGGCGCTGCAATGACGGCGGAGATATCTCCATGCCGAGAATGATATCGCGAATCTCACTCTGAGTCAAGCTGGAAACATTCACATTGTTTTTCTTGCCGTAATCAGCCAGAATGAGATCCTTCAGAGCAACCTCCACCTTGATCCATTGCTCGTCCGTCAACGTCGGCCAAACATGGTGGGGCTCCGTGATTACACTGTTGTCTGGGCGGAGAATAATTTTCACCTTGTCAACATTGACATGGAGACCCCGAAGAATCAAGATCAGACGAGAGAAGGCGGTGTATGAAGAAATGGTCTTGAGCCAATCATCAAAGATCTTTCAAGAGAGGTAAGAGTCATTAGTCAACGATTCACAGAGGAGAAGACGGATAGGATCAACAACCGTAAAAACATACTTACGTTGAAAAGAACCATCTGTGGCTCAGTGGCACGAAGGATCAAATCTCCGAATTTCTCAACCTTGAGGGCCGCTTGGAATGGGAGCTGGAGCTCGGAACCTTTCAAAACAATGTTTGGGAAATCCAAGCAATGAACTTCGAGAGGATCAAGCATACCCTTCCTCGTCACAATAATCTGTTTGGGCTGCTCTTCGATGGGAAGGGATCGAATAAGGGCTGCGACTTCTTCAGCTGTTTTCCACTTTGCCAGCTGCGAGAGACGCTTCTGGCCAGCCCAGACACTGGTGTGAATAATCTTCAAGAACAACTGCCCCGTACGAGGGTTAAAAATGAAGATGGCCCCGTTGATCGGCTTGGTTGTCAAGTTTCCTTCGAAGGTCTTGTGAATGGTCACTCGGTACACATTGGTATCATCAACGAACCAAATCACCTGGTTGCTGAACAGTTCACCGTAGTTTTGGGAGCTAAGGTAGGGTTCAGTCGGCTCACTTGAGTACAATTGTAAACCCTTGCGGATACGCTCACGCAGAACGTAAAGGGCGGGATTCGCCTTGATGATCTTGGCCATGGCTTGTTGCAAAAGTGGCTTTCCACCTGGGATATAGTTACCAAAACCACTGTGCAATTTTGGCAATAGATTGGTTATTCGATGTGATGAGCGAGAAAAAAGATACGAAAAAGAGGCAAAGAACACACCTGTAGAGGGAATAAGCTAAATCGATCGCGATCAAGCAGCCCGTTGGAGAAGGATAGATACTCATGTTGTCTGTAGTATAGTCGAGGAACTTCGCCCTTGAGTAACGCTCGATATCATGGGAGTCAAAGTCTCCCCAGCGGAGCTGAATGTCAAGCCAATACTTGTTGGAAGTATTTCCGTCATCGTAGTTGTCCTTTGTGTCATGGAGCAAACTATCGGATTTCATTCCAAACAAAGTGAGAGGGTGATTGAGATTAGGAGAAAGGATAAAGAGATGAATATCCTACCTTGGCTTCGACACGGGCCATTTGTAAGCTGCAAACAACACCAAGTCAGCACAGCTGCTGTTCATCTTATAACTCTTCCTTGGGTGGATTGTCTCCTTCTGAACGCTTTCGATCTCCAACGCATCCAACTCTTGGTCGAACACTTGCACTATATCCATCGTGATGGACTCATGAACCTTTTGCCACAAGTGAGCTCTGTCGATGAATAAGTTGGGTCAAATGCAAGGGACTTGTTAGACAGTCAAGAAAAAAGCCGACATAATCACATGTGCACAAACTGACCTGAAGATTTGGATCAGGGAAATCTTGAGCGTGGGAATTTTGCCATGCATGAAAATTCCCGTCAGGTCTAGCTGGACTTGAAATCCAACGTAGACATTCGCACGATTGATGGTTGGCGACCACCACAGGGTGAAGCGACGATTGGGTATCTGCGTTAAACCAGAACGCTGTGCATTGGTCAGCTTCTTGAACTTCATGCTCTCCTCGAAGCCTGACGCTTTCTCCCAGAAAAGGCCCTCCCAAGTGGGGAAGTAAGTGCCCTTGAACAGGGTGTGCTCTAGAATGCCCTCGACACCACCCAAAGCCTGAATCATGTCAGTCCGATAGGCATTGAGGTTCCATAGCTTTCCATCATGGCGCTGGTGCGTCCACCAGAAGGGGTTGACACGGAGGACCTGATACTGCTTAAATATGGTCCGGACTCGCCAGCCCCGGTCGTAAGCGAGCGTGTGACGATCTTTGCTGAAGAGTGTGTTGATGCGGGGAATACCGCGGTCCCAAGAGTCCTCAAGGTCCTCAAGTGTGAGGCGGCGATTCTGTGCATTTGCCTCCTGGCGCTTTAGAGCGTACTCGGCCCACACACGCTGGGAATCAACGAACTCACTCTCCCAGGGTTGGAGGTAGCGGAATAGGTTGGGGATTAGTTGGTCTGCGTCGTGACTGAGTCCCGCACGGAAATGCGTCACGCCTGTGTCGGTCTGCTTGCTGTAGCGCAAGTCACTCTGGGGTATGAGTACATGACCCATAGACAGCATACCAAGGCCCCCTAACTCCTTGGGGCAATAAAACACAACTGGGGGGAACCGGCTTGGCTGCACGGTTGTTGAGCATCAAAATGAGATATGTTTGAAGAGAGGAGAAGAGGAGCGCCGGAGCCAAAAAGCTTACCATCTTAGAGTTCAGACCAATTTTGATACGAGTCTGAATCTTGTCTGAAAGTCAGATGCAAGCAAGACGTAAGGAAATGGGAAAGCTCATTGAAAATGACAACCAAACGCAAGTCAATCTCACTCTCGTTCTTCACAAGAAGATCCAGGAGTTCCGGTGTATTAAGAACTGCCTCACGGTAGTAGGTCATGAGCCCGATGAGCGCTGTATTCCACTTGTTTGCAATCTTCGTGAAGGTCGTTGCACCACTGCTCATCAGGATCTGACGGATTCGGTTGTCATACGCCTGGACGGCTTCCTCCTCGACGCGGAGATGGGCCTGCGCAGTGACTTCCTTGGTCGTCTCGTTCTGCAAGTTCCAAACTCCATCCTTGTGAACTGTTCCAGTGGGTGCAGCAGCGCCGCCCATCGTGGATTTGCCGCTCGCCCGCAACGGCGCAATTCGAACCTCAAACCCAACCATGTCAAATAGAAGGTTGGGATTGTCGGCGCTGTAGACGCTCACAAACGAGTTGTCCCAGTCCAGAGTCGTGACGCTACGCGGGAGGCGATTTCTGATGTCCCAGAAAATGGCACGGCCAAGGTTGACGTCACGCTTGAGAAGGCGCATGCGACAGTCTCGCGGCCAGCAAGTTTTGTTTCGATATCCCACAGCATTCTCGTTGTTCGGGTCCGGGTGCTCAATGAGATACCGCTGGATGAGATCCCTTGATTCCTCACCGTCAAACTTGAACAACATGTAGACCTATCAACACAGAGCGACGTAAGTCAGATAAAGCGATGAAAGTGAAGTATTTAGTACATGTGTAATTTCACTTACCTTGTCCATGTACCGCGTGTACAGACGGATGGGGTGTCCCACCTCCGTTTCCACGTCTGCGAATGTCAGGTACTCGTTTGGGCGTTGAGGCGGCCCAGCGAGCTCGCTCGCACGAGTCAGCCCCAATACAAGAAGATCAAGCACTAAGCCATAGTATTGCACAATGAATGATGAGAACTGCAGGCCACGGATCAGCCCATATGAGTTGGTGTGCATCATATCCTTGTAGCTGACCGACACGTTGTTCTTTGCGGTCATGTAGTCTGCAATGTTGTGATCCACAATCAGACGTAGCAGGCGGTTCAGCAGCGTCAAGTCGATCTTTTCGTACAGCTTCTCAAACTGGGATTGCATCATGACAACGCTCTCCCCAGACCCGTCCTCGATGTCCCACACATCCTCTAAGTTGTTGACTCCCTGACACCACTTGTACACCAACAAAGGGGGCGGCTCTGAGTCTGCAGGCTTGATCCAGTTGGGGAACAGGTGGCGCTTGTCAGCCTCGTACCACAGGTACTGATCCAAATAAGCGTCAGTGATCTTCTCCAGAGGCTCGATGTTGTACACTGGCGAGAGGTGGGAGTACATGTCCATGAATTCGATGCCCACCTCCTTGAATGTGCGCATTGTGAGGAGGTGCCTTTTAATCCTGCTCAATGCCTCGTGAGGATTGTCATATGCCTGCTCGATCAGCCCCAATTCCTCACGTGCGGCGCTGTTGAGGCGAACCTGCAAACCGAATCCTTCCTTGAGCCGCTCCAGCGCCAGGATCAGCAACTTCGTGTCGTGCTTGTACGACAAAGGCGGGAACGGGATGGGAGTGAACTTCCTGCTCTCTAGCCAGTGCACAGTAGTCGTGTAGATGGCCACAGCCTCCTCGGCTCCCACGTATGGGCCGTCCTTCAAATAATTATGCTGCCTTTCTTGCTCAGCCTTGAGCCAGAGCCTGGTGAGCCTCCCAAGATTTTTCTTCACCACCGTTTTGTCTACGGTGCCACCACGCTTGATCCGCTCTCGGTTGTAGTGCGCGACGTTCGTCCACCAGTCAGCCTTGGCCTTCACATACCGAAGGATCATGTTTTCGATGGGGGCAGGCATTCCTGGGACCTTCCAAGGAATGTTTGCTTTCCAGCAGCGGAATGCCTCGCTTAGATGAGATAGGATAACTCTCGACTTGTTCTGTTTGACCCCCTGGGGCATCATATCAAGGATGTCGTGCATAACGCTCGCCCTCAACTCAAGGTCGAAGTGACTCTCAACACGCTGCTTTGTCACATTCTTGGCCTGGGCTTTGGAGTGCCTTCCCTCAAACTGACGTGCCAGAAGGTTGCCCAACCACCTCTCCAACAAGGGCACAATGCCACGGAGGAAGAACAGCCACACTCGCCAAGAGGGAGCCCAGAAACCCACCCCAGGACCCTTCCCCACTGGACCTGTGTTGAAACGGTAGTAGATGAGGTGCTTGAGGTCCTTGCACATGCGGATCTGGCGCATGAGGCGGTACTTGTACCGGTACATCCCCGTCAGTTGCCCCACATGGTTGAAGGCATATTGCAGCCCGTCTGCAAGCTGATAAGCGTCGATGTTACCAAGCCTGTATTGCACGTGAGAATCCACCACAAGCTTTGTAAGCCTCAATATCTCGCGCGTCAGGTGGAAAGCGTTACCGAAGCGGCTCTTCTTGCGCTCCTTCGTAGTGAGAGTCTTGGTGGGCTTGAGGTTGAAGTTGTAGTCTAAGTGAAGGTAGTTGAGCTGCTTCCGATTAATGAGCAAGTTGAGCATGTTGTGCCCCTGGCGGCACACCTGAAGTCCCACTTCGACCCAGTCCAGTTCCGTGCACTGAAAGAACTTGGTGGCCTTGAGGCTCTTGAACAAGACCTTTTTGTTCTTTTTCACATTCGGCCGCGAGTGGAGCTGGTTCAGGACCCAGTTCTTCAGGAGCTTCTGGTAGCTCACGCGGACCTTGGTGGGATAGTTCATATCTCGCGACACGCGCTCCCGCGCCCAATGCCCAATCAGCGGTACGTCGATCGCGCGACGCATCCTGCCCGCGCGGAGATGGAAGGGTCGCGGTGCAAAGTACAGCGCGATTCCTGGTCCGGTTCTCGAGGTGGAGAGCGGCGAGTCGGCGAGGAGCGGGCGAAGGCACGGGGACGCCCGAACCTCCTCATCGACGCCCCAGAGGGCACCGTCAGGGGCAGCGAAGTCATCCTCCTCATCGTCAAGGTCGTCGTGACGGAGCCAAACGTCATCCTCCTCGTCACCAGCGTAGTCCTCGTCCGTCTCGCCCACAAGGGGCAGAGCAATATCGTCATTGAACTCGTCCTCCTCCCCCATGGCGGTGGTCCCTCCCCGTCCAGACTCCAAGCCATAATCGCGCGCGTCCACCCTCAAGATGGGATTCAACGCAGGGGAAAATGTATGGAAGCACCCGAGGTCCGACATCTCCTCCTCGTCATCATCCTCTCCTACATAGCAAAGAGTTGGGTGGTGATAGCCTCCTCCCCCGACCACCACCTTCCGCGGGCGAGAGTTGTACACGTGCGGGAAGGCGATGCGGTACTCGCTCCGAATGGGATGACGGATGATGATCTTGTTCACGTCGTTGAACTCGTTCCAGTCCTCCTCCTCCTTCTCCGGCACGTCGCGGAAGAGGGGCTCGAACTTCGGCCCGCCGGGTATGGCGACGTTGAGCGCCTTCGCCGTCAGGAACTCCGGGAGGTTGAACAGGTGGCTGTGGTTGGGATCCGGCAGGCGGGTGGACACCAGCGGACCCGCCAGGCGGTACAACGCCGACATGACCGGCGTGGGGAGGCGCCAGGTGCGGTAGGAGGGGCCGTTGGTGTAGCGTCCCCCGGGGACGCGGATGCCAGCGAGCTCGTCGTTCCTGCGACGAGGCTTCGGTCCGCTGCCGTCGTCGTCCTCCTCGTCCTCCTCGTCGCTGCTGTCCTCGAACTCGTCGTAGTCCACCGGCTCGCTCAAGGGCTTGTGATCGTACAGCCAGCTCGCGACGAAGCGCTCCACGTCCTCGAGCCCGTCGCTCCCCTCGTCGTCGTCGTCCCCCTCCTCGCCGCCGAACTCCATCCGGATGGGCTCCGGCGGCTCCACGTCGAGGATGTGATCCGCGTAATCCAACACCGGCTCCTCGTCGTCGAAGGGGGGGAAGCGCATCCGCTTGAAGTGCCGCCGATCCCGCTTCTCCCTCCGCATCATGACCCACGCCGTGCCCCACTGCGCCAGGAACACCGGCTCGACGACGCGGGGGGTCTCGTTCACGAAGCTGATCGCGCCCGTGACGTGGTACAAGACCGGGACCGTCCGGACCGACTCCCACGGCATGGGCATGTTCTCCAGCAGCTTGAACACGGCGTGGGGCACGTACTTCAGCGCGCCGAGGTACACCCGCTTGTCGGCCGAGTAGCGCTTCGAGGACATGTCCCCGTGGTCCGCGAGGATCTTCCGCACGTGCTCGGGGGGGAGGAGCTCCTTGTGCGGCGCGGCGGGGGCGGTCCCCGCGGCGTCGGTGGCCGCGAAGCGGCGGCGGCGGGAGTATCGCTTGGATTGGAGGCGGGCCCAGCGCTTCGACTTCTCCTCGAGCGTGAGGGGCGCGGGGGGGGTCGGCTGAGGCGGTTGGGAGGGGGGGGCGGGGGGCGCCATGCCGGGCGGAGCCATGCCGGGCGGAGCCATACCGGGCGGAACCATACCAGGTGGAGCCATACCAGGAGGGGCCATGCCAGGAGGGGCCATGCCAGGAGGGGCCATGCCAGGAGGGGCCATGCCAGGAGGCATCATCATCCCGGGGGGCTGTCGCGAAATGACGGGAGACGATGCGTGGACGAGTTAGAAGTGTGCGACGCGGGCCAGGGGCGCTCGGTCTTCATCAGTTAGTGGGGGAGCCAACACGGAAGGCGACCGCGACCGATATCCAATCTCAGACGGCTCGTCCCGGAAGCCCGGCCGACATTTCTTTCCCTCGCACAGCCGTCGTGGTCGCGTTCCCCTGTTCCTCCCAACTGCGAATGCGGGAGCATCCCTCTCTCGGCCTCTAGTCCTCAGCTTTGCATTCATGCGTCCCCCTCCCAACGTTCGGCAAGCGCGAAAAAAGGATAACCTCCGGAGAGCGACGAACGCGTCGCCGTCCTCGCCACTCACCACCATGCCCGGAGGAGGAGGAGGCGGGGGGGGCGGCGGGGCCATCCCGGGCGGGGGCAGCATCCCCTGTCGCGCGCGATCGAAAGGGAGGGTCGCAACGTGAGAGAGATGCGAGAGGAAAGTGGAACAAGACCTCGTGCAATTCGACCGGGATTCGACGGCGGGCGGTCGAACGTCGGACGAAAGCGAGATGCGACCAAGCCGAGCGCGAGACGCGCGCTCACCGGGGGCAACGTCATGCCCGGGGGCGGGGGGGGAGGGGGCGCCATGCCCGGGGGAGGGAGCATTCCTGCGAATGGGGGGGGGGGGGGGGTCAAAAAGGGACGACGAGGAGAGGGGTCAGCGGGTCGGCTCTGGCGGGAAACGAGACGCAGTCGAGACGACGTCGAAAAAAGATCTTCGAGTCGAAATATCGTCCACGGGTCCTGTATGGGTCCGGATCGGCGACGGTTCGCGAGGCCTCCCCTCTCAATGAACCGCGTCGAACCCTCGGAGACCGCCCGTCGGTCGCCAAGGACGACCCGGCCGGCAGCGCCGTCTTCCGCGGGAGCGGGGACGGGAGGGGGGACGGGAGTTGGGGGTTGGGGGGGGGGGGGGACGACGGCCTCCCC
>JALLPA010000877.1:0-16485 GCA_036939895.1 Thalassiosira exigua
AACCTCAGCCCAAACTTGCAAGGAAAGCACTGAAAACCTTGTTGTACAACTGACTCGCTGTAAACTTCTTGAGGAAAGTGTTAAAAACTAATTCAAACTTGAACTCTTCCTCTTCTCTTCTGAGGAAACACTGAAACCTCAGCACCAATCTTTTGAAGAAATTTCGAAGAAAGCACTGAAAACCTCGTCTTAACTCTCCTGAGGACACACTGAAACCTCAAACTCGACACATTCCAAGGAAAGCACTGAAAACCTTGGCTGAAATAGTGATTTGGCTGCTAGCCTCTCAATACTTCAAATATTGGCCTACTAGCCTTGTTCTTCTTGACTCTTGGGAAAGATTCAGAGCGACGCATTTGCTGTGACCCTGAGGACGTCCTTGTCCTCTCCCCTACATTGGTACATCCAGACGCGCCTACGCCAGTACCTTGTGTGTTATCGTAGCTGCTACTCAGCTCGACGCTCATCAACGGCAGTGCATCTCTTGCCATAAACTTATGTGTGAAGCATTGCGTTTCTGCATGTGCTCGCATCTGCTTGTTCACATCCAGCTCAAGGCTTTCAAGCCAACTGCATTGACTGCTCGTACGCAACTCGCACGTGTCTTGAAGGATGTTGTCGCCAAGCTAACTACTTTGGCTGAGATCGTACGCAACTTGTGCAACTTAGGTCTCATTGACTCAACATAGTCCCTCCTGTCTAAGGAGTGTCTGCAAACATCAGCTCCTGCAGATCTCATGTGTTTGACCTACTCACTGGCAGGGAATACTTCAAATGTCATGTCTCTCGCAGTGACTTGCATCTCAAGCTATCACTCTAACGAACTGGTACCGAGCTCTCTGTCTCTGTCTAGTTATCATGTTGCTGCCTCATACACATCACACTGGATGGTGTCTCATAACAACAAGATCACTGCATACTTCAAATGGCATGTCTCCCACTGTGTGACTTGCATCTCAAGCTATCACTCTAACGAACTGGTACAGAGCTCTCTGTCTAGTTATCATTATCATGTTGCTGCCTCATACACATCACACTGAATGGTGTCTCACAACAACAAGATCACGCATATCACACTGGAATGCATCTCGTAACAACAAGCTCACGTACGTCACACTGGCACTGGGCATCATGTATATCACACTGGATGGCCACATACATCACACTGGATGTCATGCTCATCTCACTGGACAGCCTACTTGCACATCACACTGGATGGCCACATACATTGCAAAGGATGTTGTGTCCATCACAGTGGATGTCGTCTCATAGCAACAGGCTCATACAAGTCGCTTGCAGCACTATGGGCTCGACACACTGGACTTATCAGCACCAAGTCTGCCAATGGCGCATATCTCCCCTCAATTCAATATAAGCCTTGCAGCGCCACGGCAAATTGAATTGCCTCTAGTAACTTGGCAATCCTGTGGAGAAATAGTGGCCACGAGTCTTCCCAAGCACTACGCTCACATGATAGAAGCTCCCCTGATCTCTTCCTTGCCATTTCTAACTTCTCAGGACAGCTGCTCTGCCTGAAGTGAAGCTCACCCATCATTGGGACACACACAAGCACTGACAAGTGCTGCAGTCCTAGAGAGCACCGCTGGATTACGCCAACTGACGTTCCGTACAGGGTGCAAACTCGCTACTTCACTGATGGATCCGATCTTCAATCACTGGAATTACTCCACGCCAGTGTGGGTCATAGCCTCTACACACCATAGTGGGTCGTTTCCACAGATTGTTGAAAGGAGATCTTCAATCTACTTAGTCGCTTCCTCTCAGCAAGGATGACTCAATGACATTGACTGATGTAGTTTCAGTTCATTGTAGAACACTTCTCGTTCCAGGCCAGTGCCTCATCTGAGATCCTCACGGCACAAGGGCTCCGATCTCAATTTTCAATTCATTTCAGAATACATCTTGATCTAGGCCAGTCCCTCCTCTGAGGTCCTCATGGCGCAGCGGATTCGAGTATGGTTTCATTCGCGTACAAAGCATTTACACTGACAACTAGATACTTATGTCTGCTTGCTTGCACTGAGCTCACAGAATCACATCTTGATGCACTAGTCACTACTTGACTGTTTGTACAACCTTCCTCAGCGATCACTGCGTGGACGATTTATATATCCCAAGAGCCTCACATGAGTTCACCCCACAAGGAGTGGCTGCAATCAACAGCTCTGGCAGCAAGCTCTTCTGGAGAAATCTTGATGACTCTTATCTGGGCTCCCACAAACACTGGCAGGACCTGTACCAGGATACCTCACTGGGTATTCATGTTAGTGTTCACTTGCTACCCCCTTGAAACAGAAGGCAAATGATGCCGTTTGCCTCTTCATTTATCATTTTGAATAGCTTGTATTTGTTAAAATAACTTCTGAGCACGAAAAAATAAAAGTTCATATGCGAGCTCCCGATTCGCCCTGGAACACGATGAAATGCTCTGCGCGATGCAAGCACGAGCGCGACAAACAAATATCGCTAATGAAAGCGATAAATAATCATACATTTGCAATATTGTTATGATTAATTTTACATATTGATCGCCAATCATTAAAAAAACATCTAATTATATAAAGATATGACCTACTGGCGATATCGTACGTACCTTTTACATTCAAATATATTTGTTTGTCTCTTGTTTCACGTTTGCCTTTCGTTTCGTTGGGGTAACTTGGACTGAAGACTCTCAGCTCCAATATAGCTGCGTACAACAACAAATGGGGTGCAAGCGCCCCAATCTGCAAGCAACCGCACTCGTGACACACAATCACCACAAGTTGATACATACGGCAGCAGACACTGCTAACAATATCCGTTCACTGTGGTCACAAAACGAGGGGGTTGTCATACAAGTGATTGGTCAACGAGCGTTGCACAATGCAAGTTCTACCAATGCAAGTCAAACACGACTATTGAGATCACAACTCTGACCTCCTCCCCAGTTCTTGGCATCAATTCAAGCTCTTGGCGTCATCTGGGTGAGCGCAGGTACATTCTAGTGCCAACCTTGCGCATTTATCACCCACCAACGTCGGTTGAGCCACCACTCTTCAGCGCATCTTGACTGTTGGATCCCCAGGGGAACAACCCTGCTAGGAAAGAACAAAAGACATCTCCCACACTGGGCTAATGCCTTTCTGCGACGAAAGGAGATTTGAAGCAAAATTCGGCCTCGGGATTTTCAAAAATTTCAAATACCGGATTAGAATTTTTCAAAATAAGTTTTTGTTCTTTGATGTTCTTCGTTTGCGAGCTTCGTGAATGACAACGTGCCTACGTATGATTCAGGGGTAGGTAGGTAGAGTAAGATGATTTCGGCCGGCACGCCCATCGAAAGGGTTCTCGTTATCGAGGCGGGCTCGCGCACGCACACACGACCATGGTTGATGCAACATTGGTCCCCGGTTACCAGCCCGGGGGCGCCACGGCGCCTCACGACGCCGACGATAAAGCCCTCGGCAAGGCTCCGGCGGGGAGGAGGGGGTAGGCAAAGGCGTCCCCGGATCGGTCAGGTACTAGGCCGGCCGGCGCCTAGGGCACGGGCACGGGTAACTTGATTGCCATATCTACTCTGGCTAACAACTGTCATTTTTGTGGCTTCCGGCCAAACTTTCCAGACGTGCGAACAGCGTAGTTTAGTCTCACTTCTTCTGACACAACGCTTTGGCCTTGCCTATCATCTACCTGCAAAAGTCACAGATTTCCTAGGTGTGCCTTTGTCTTCGACCTGGCTTATGTGCGCAAGTCGCGAGTGGATTGTGATTCTAAGCTGTGATGCACAAACAAGTGCTGCTTGTTGGTCAGGGGCTGATGCAGATAGGACAAATTTGTTTCTTATGGAATTTTGGACTAAAAACGCATTAGGCAAAACCTTCTTCGGCTGTTGGACCCAAGCAAGGACAACAAACCTCACGTAAAAGGTTTGATTTCCCCTGACAAACAAACTTATCTATTTCATCATCCTATAGTTGGCAGAAGTTTAGCAGAGAAAACAGAAAACAAAACATGCACTAATCACGACAATTTCTTTCGTAGTGTTGCATTGACCTCTGTGAGCGTAGTATTGCAAGAAAAACTCTAGGCTCCTACATTGAACTTGATCAGACAATAATAGCATATTAGTTAAGGAACTAGGCGTTTCTTGTGATGGACAGCTCACAAAGAGAAGTGAAGAATGCAACGGGATGAAGACTGTGCATCATGAGCTCAGAATCCCAACAACCAGGTTGATGTGATGCAAGAAAGAAATAAGTTCTATCCACAACATCCCAATCAAAACCAAAGATCTATTGGAGGCACACAGTTTACGAAAAAACATAGTAATCTTCCCTTATAATTGTAGTGTATGAAAATACAGAGTACTTAGCGATCATCAACTCCATTTTCAAACACCGGGCCCCGAAAAAACAGACACCAAAAACCACAGTCGCGCTGGCAGTGTCTGAAAGTTCAGACACCAATGTGAGCAGCATTGACGCAGCTATTTCGTTTCAACAGACGCTCTATTTCAAATATAATATTGTTACGAATTGTCGTTACATAAAATTGTACATCTAATTTAAACTGGTATTCCCGGTCCGCTCCGACTTCTCCTTCTTCATCCACCTCTTCCGTCCCCTCTCCCCTCCTTCCATCTTCTCCTTCTCCTCTACCTACCTACATATGATGCCCCCCTCCTCCTCCTCTGCCGCCACCGCGCCGTCCGCCCCATCCTCGCGACCGATCGCAGTCGCCTCTTCCTCAGCCCCTGTTGCGCCTTCCGCCCCATCCTCACCCCGATCGCAGTCCCCTCCTCCTCCTCTGCCGCATGCCTGACGCCCGTCCCGGGTGACGGAGCAGAGAAGGAAGGGGGCGGCGGAGGCCAACTGAAAAATAATGATGGATTTTGTTGTTGATGGGGGCGGGGCGGCGCGGGGGAGCAACGCGAGGTCAGGGACTGGAGGCTCAGTAATAGCTTTGGGGTTCGTCTTTTCTTCGCTTTAAAATCAAAATCAAAGCCCTAATCAAGGCTTCATCTCGTAACATTCGTCTTGACCGAGGTCGAAATGATAACCCTGTGTGCAGCAAGACCCTTAAGAGAACGTTTTTGACTTCCCTCTTGGGTGACTGGGCTGATAGCAATTCCAAATAAGCTAGTACAGTAGCTCACATTTGCATCTAGTACTATTTCTTATGATTAGAAAGAAACGTAGGTAGCGTTTTGCAAATAACGGTCTTCAGACGAAAAATGTGACTTTTGTTTCATTCTTGGTATGAATTTGCCTATCTTCTGTTAAAAAAATACCATTGGTGTCTAAAATCAGACACTACTTTTTTGTCAGACGGTGGCTTGCAAATTTGTGGACAGTGATGTCTAACAACAGATACCGCTGGGCAATAACACACGAGGTCACGGGTTGGAAACCCCGTCGTTGATAATGCTAACTGCGAGTAAGTCCGATCGGGTCTGACACCGGCCGGTCCACGGGATCCGCGCGCGCGCGCCGACGGGTTCGCACCCTGGCTAAGCTTCATTCGCGAGTGAGAATGTTCCGCCATTCGGCTGATCACACGAGTCCACTTGGTGGCCTCGTGTGTTAGTTTTGTTAATATTACCCAGAACGACCTCAAACTGGGTATGCTCGCGAGCGTACCCAGATTGAGGTTCTGAGTAATATTAACATAGTGTCTTTCAACACACACTAAAAAAACTTATTTTACGAAGAAGTGTCTGCCAACGATTTACTGATGTACCCTGTTTTCTTACCCTTTAACAGGGTAGATTACACCAAAATCCGATGGTTTCACCGCTGCCATGGCTCGGCATCGTGGTTTACTACGAAAATTCACAGGTGAAAAGAAAACTATGTGACCCATAAAAAGGATACCTTGGCGTAGTAGGCCACCGGTGCAAAGTACCTCCTTAAGTACAGATAGTAGGGCAGGAGGATCAATGCCAAGTTAGCATCTTGACCATTTGGTGGCATTCAATATCATCATGGCCATTGTTCATGGGTTATATTGGATCTATTCGTATAAATCAACAATTTTTAAAACTTATTTTGGTAGCAAATAGATCAAACACAAGCTTTTTCAGATGTGTTTCCTCGAGCTCATTTTGAGGCATTCGTGTCCCTATTGAGGTACCCTTTTCAACACAATTCCAGTAAAATAATCAACCCAACTGTCCATATATGCAATGTAGATTGTACCCAAACCCTTGTCCCTTGTTATGGACCCATCAGTTGATAGATGAGTATCATAATCCCCGATGAAAGCTGATCCACGTTTCCTGTCCGGCCCCACACAAAGAATGATCCCATACAAGTACTTTCGACCTGAATAGACCCCCTCCCCCCGGACTATGGATCAATAAAATCCATTACCGGGCGTTTTCAATTGATAAACCCATGTTCCTTTGGAATTATGGCCAATAATCTCATTCTTGGAGGTGCAAAACCTGTGCAAAATGATGAAAAGATGCCTTCTCTTCCAAAATGGAGGCACTTCTAGCGTCACTGACGCGCATGATGACTTCCGAAATGGATGGACTGCACGAATTAAAGTATGAAGGAGACTGGGACGAAAAGAGGGTTGATACCTCCTCATCCAAAGATGTCTCCCGAGGAGAAATCAGCAGCATCAAAACCTAAGGCGTAGTATTGGGAAGGGACGAGAAGGAAGCGACTGGAGGGAAAAAGGGATATATCTATGTGCCTGTGGCCTGAAACTTCAACGAAAGTCACGGGTAGACAACACATTTTTTCATAAAGTACCACGAACACGCGACAACAGACCTGGTGGCGCCAGGGAGTTTACAAAAATCGTGCGGGGCGCGATCGATCATCATTCGAAATCGCCACATCCTGGTGAGGCGTAATAGGGCTCCCATGCGCTCAGAGGCGTATGAGATAGATTAATAACCTGAAACCCTTCCCTTAGATATCCCATCCATCGGCAACATGCACCGGCGCCACCCTGATGGCGGCAGATGACAACCATTGCCCATACATCAGTAAACCCAACCCCGAAGCTAATTACGGTAAATTAGTATCTGGAATTTACCATGGACTTGACGATTACACTCTTTGGTTTTCCGAAACTAAATGCTTCACGAAACCAAGATGTGAACATTAGGAAATCCAGACATTCAGCATCAGGAAACTGACGGCCGCAGCCGGGAGCACCAGCTGAATTCCCATGTAGTACGGATAACTCCTACAATTTATTTGTCCGTTCAATTTTTCTACAGTTTGATACTATTTGAATTTGAGAAACAACAATGGTCTATTTTTAAATGTGTATTTCGAGAAAAGAAAACACTCCCCATCATCCAAACGCTCCAAGACCCAAGACCACAACAACGGCGACAACCGGCTCATCTCCCCGCTCCCACCGCCTAAGTCTGAGACCCTCTCGCTCGTCTCTCGCCCTCGCGTCGCCATTCGTCCCTCCTCCACCTCTTCCCCGCCCTACCTGCCTCGCCCTTCCGTTCCCTGCCTCCTCCTTTTCTCGCCCTTCCCTCCTCCTCATCCTGATTGCGCCAGACAGGCAGCTTGCCTCTTTCGTCGGAAGCGAAAGGAAAACCATTGAATAATTTCATAAAAATAGTTCAACAAAAACGACTTACCTTCGTCCTCCCTGTCCGCTGGACCTCCACCCTGGCCTTCCGATCCTCAGCCAGGCCACGATCCACACCATGCCGAGCCACTAGGCTGGAGGCTGGCCTCTTTTGTTGGTCATTTTTGGAAGGGAAAGAGAGATTAAAATATGAAATTATGTATAAAAAAATAAACAAAAAAGACTTACGTTCGTCCTCCCTGTCCCTTTCCTCCCGAACCTCCTGCTGCTCCGGCTTTCCAATGATTCGCCTCTTCAATTGGTTATCGAGAGAGAAAGAGGATTAATAAGTGTTTGGTTGATTAAAAATAGAAGAATTAAAAGCAAAATACTTACCTTGTTTGTCCTTGTCGTCCCTCCCCCCCATTCCCCCTCGGTGCCACCCTATCCATATCCCACCCGGTTTCCCCCCTTGATCGCTTTGCCTCATCCAGTCAATCCAAAAGATGAGAGAGACCAGGGAACAAATGGTTATTTTTCGTTAGAAGAAAACAAACTAAAAAAAGAGACTCATCTCATTTCCTACCTACCCCGCTGCATCGATGCTTCGGGGCGGATGGTGGCTCGGCAGCGACGGAGGAGAAGTCGGAGTCAACCGGCTTCTTCAACCGGCGTCGATCGACTCCGGCTGACCAGAGGCGATGGCTTGCCTCCAGCAGCAGACCTGCAGCTCCGGAGGACGACCGGCCGGCGCCGATAGAGGAGAACCGGTAGCTGCCTGTTGCAGCCGGCGAGGAAGCTTCGGCTTCGCGGGCGACGGCAGCGGCGTGGGATGGGGCGTAGCGCGAAAGAAGAGGCCGAGGCCAGGCGGGGCGGGACGGGGCAGGGGCGTGGTCGTAGTCGTAGATAGTCCGTCGCGCTGGGCAAAAAATGAAATGCGGTCGTTGTTGTTGTTGTGTTGCCACGCGGTTGACAACAACGGTCGCTCAATCGTGGCTTCTCGCTCTGGGCTCGCTTCCCACCCCTGGTCCCCCTCTGGTCCTCTGCCGCCCCCGCTCCGGTGAGAGCAAAAAAAAGTATACTATTCCGACATGGGAATTCTTCGCACATCGTCGAACAGGTGAATATCATTCAAATCAAACAGTCAATAATTTCAGTCCAGAACCCAAAATAGGACGACAAATTCAGTTTTTGGTGGTGAAAATCAGCAATAAGCGTCACCAGAAAACTTTTCCTGTTGTCGGTTACCAGAACCTAAAAGAGGAAAATTCTTTGAGCGGCGTCTGTAACGGATCCCGAACAAAAAAATGTACGTAGGATCGATATCCTACGTAAAAAGAGTTTTTTGCCTAAATGGTGCAAGAAAGGGTTTTCTGATGCTGATGCGGAAGATGGCATCCCAGGCTTCCGGAAGGCGCAGTAGCTTCGGTGTCCTTGGTTTTCACCATGGTCTATCCCCCCCGAGGCATAGCCTGCTTTGAGGGGAATCGGGGAGGATTCGGGTGAGGCGCAATGCAGTGTAACAAAAGATAATGACAAAAAACTTACTCTGCGTGCTCAGGCTTCCCCCGGCTCCATCGCCCTCGCCTAGGGCACCCACTCCTTCCCCACAGCCGTAGTTTCCAGCGCGTCCGCGGCGACTGTGCAGCTCTTCGTCACGATGACCACCATCGTCAGCGTACTGGGGTTCAACTCCAGGCTTCCCGCCCTTCTCTTCCACCCCCTCCTTGACCTCGCCATCCTCCCCGACAGCTCCGACGCCAAATGCCGACGCGGGGCGGGGCAGGATGCAACAAATTCGGCAGAGGGTGAGGAGGAGGCGAGGTCACAGTGGCGGTGAAAAAGAAAAGCAAACAAAGGATTCACCAGCGCCGTGGCTCCGGTGCACCCGGATTGGCGTTGGCGCGACAAACGGCCAGACTAGGATGGCAGAGGGGTGCCATGGCGAAAAGGGGACGGCGCCCGGGAATGCCTTCTGATGGAGGAGAAAAGGCCATCAGTGTGGCCAGCCTGGCCAGCCATGGCAAGAATGAAACGCGAGGTCGTTGGTCGGTCGTCGATGACTAAAAAGTGAAAAATGATCAAGCATTGTAGGTTCTCGGGGCCGGCAGCGGCAGCAGCGGGCGCCCGCGGGCTTCTTTCCGTGCCGTCGTGACCGTGTGCGCATCGCTCTTGCGTGAGGATGGTGTGCTGGGATCAATCATTTCTTCATTTTCCAGGAATGTATTAATTCCTTCCAAGACGGCACCGTAGAATCGTGATGTTTGAAACGTCTCAAAAACGAAATTTTCTTTGGGGTGATTATCGATAAACGCTAAAAATATATCAAATATGATTATCAATTAAACCCTAAAATTTATCCATCTATCAAATTTGTTTTCTTCCCCTATGATGGCATTGACAGACATAAAAAACAACAATTTTTGTCCACTCCGGTCGAAAATATCACAAAATAGTGAATGAAATTAATTGAATGTCGTCTAAAAAGAATATCAGTGAATGTTATCAGGAGGCGAGATTGAAAATTATTGGTTGTAGAGTCTGCAACCAGACACCAAATGGTAGATAAGTCTGTATGTTTTGTTTGTAACATAGACTAAAATAAACAATTCTACATAATGGTGTCTGAAAATGGTTTACTGATGTACAATTTAGGTTCAACTTTATCTAGGCGCAAGCCAGCAGATTTCTAATTTAATTTTATTTTGCAGGCATCCACCGGTGCATTCGCTCAGATCCACCATCCTTGGCTCCCCTGCCTCGCCTCTCCCCACACCTCGTCGTCTGATAGCGGATATGTTCGGCTATCAAATGCTTGGAGGCAGGCGCCAGGAGGCGTCAGCTCATGGCATATGGGCGCTGGTAGGAGCCGGCAAGCGTCATGTTCAGATCGCATTGCGTAGCGTGGCTTTTGTGTGTTGTGTGGCGATGGCGGGCGGGTGGCAAAAAATAGGTAGATAAAAAGATAGAGATTGACTATTTTGGCATTGATGTCTCCATTTCACACCTCGACTATGAGGTTGGATACGGTCCAGTGGCGGCAGGTGACACGTGTGCACATTTGTCATGAATAGAGGAATGTGTACATATCATGGGTTTGGAGTAGATCTCGAGCGGAGATTGAGAGGTGTAAACGTAGTCAATATTTTTGCTTCTTATTTTACTAAGTAAATCCTCTCTTCGAGTAAAGTGTCCAATTTGTACGTAGCATGGTCGACACAGAAAAAACTTCCCTGTCTGATGCACTGTGAACGTAGGAGTAAATCCCGGTGCCTTTACTGAGCATATGCGGCACGCACACAGAAACACGGTAAGGGAAGAGCATGCACGAGGATGCCACGAGAGCCGGGCCCGCAATGATGCAGCTGCTGGGATCTGCAACACACCAGTTTAGTGAGATTCAATTGCCAACTGTCGCTCGCTATCACAGTTTTTTTCAGGAATCGCCAAATATCGCCAACAATTTCCAAATGGGCGACGGTTTGTCACGCAAGATCTCGAAAGTGTCTCGCAAATGTCACACATCAGCAAGTGTCTCAATACGCATTATCACGTAGTATCACTAATTGATAATTGCCTCTAAATGTCTCCAACTATCTCTAATTGTCACTAACTTTCTCAGAGACATCTCGGAGATATTTTGGAACTGTCTCGGAAGTATCTCGGATTTGTCTCGGACCTCAGAAGTGTCTCAGAATTTTCCTCAAAATAAAGAATCGCAGAAAAAAATGATACAGACATTTCAACTTCGTTCCGATGGAGTGCTACAAATTCCAATGTAAAAGTTGGTACATCAAGGAGTGTGGTTGGAACGAAGTCGAAATAAGCCGACATCAACTTTCGAAAATAATAGCGAGAAATGGCGAAAATGAGTCCACACATTGAAAATACAGACACGAAGGTTTCAATATCTTGCAACTGCTCACAACTATCTCGGAACTTTCTCACAACTATCTCACAGCTTTCTCGCAACAATCTCGAAGTATCTCTAAGTGTCACTAATTGCCTTGCAACTGTCTCTAAGTATCTCGATACTGTCTTGCAATTAGCTTGCAACTGTAATGGCATATCAAGTGTATCGCAACTGTCACATTTACACTTCGCCAAGATTTTGCTTTAATTTTTTTACCACGATTGGTCTATGCGTGTTGCTTGGTGTCGCTGATTTTTTATTTTTTTATTTGAACGGGAAAACCGGTGTGTTGCTGACCACCTAGAGAGGAAAGCAGGGGGTGTTTATAAGTGAGGATTTCATGTCATCCAAGGGCAGATTACTTTTTTGCAAAGAGAGATCTTGTAGCTATAAAACTACAAAAGATTAGACAAATTCAATAGCAATTACTAGAGATTACTGAAGATTTTCAGGAATCCTTTGATCTCATACCTACAGTGGCCTGAGGTGTTGATCTTGGTGTTGATACTGTTTTTGGATTATTGTCCGAGAAGTGATAAGTGATCAAGCAAAGAAAAAAATATGTCTCACGCAACTTGTGTGGAAGCATCCACTTCAAATCAAGCAAACGAAGAACCGGTCTGCGCACGCGACTAGACAATTCTAGAATATGGTTTCCAGAAATCTTGCTCTATGATGTTAATTCACTCAAGGCATATTCACTTATGTCCAATAGTCGTCGACCTTGGAGGGCTATCAAGCGTCCATGTTCGACTCACGTTCGACTGCTGGTTACGACCGGCAGTCCATGGCGTCCACTCTCGAAGACGGTCCCCCCCTTGCCCCGGACGACTCGTCCTGGCGACCCTCGTCGTTCGCTTTCGCATCGCGCTCGGCGTGCCTCCGCATCCACGGGTGGCGCAACGCCCGGCGGACGTCCATCCGCTTCGTGGGATCTCTCTGGAGCAACCTCCGCACGAAGTCCCGCGCCTCGCGGCTCGTCCTCCTCCACTCCGCGGAGGGGAAGCGATACCGTCCCCGGAGCACGGC
Source organism: Thalassiosira exigua (assembly GCA_036939895.1). Lineage (NCBI taxonomy): Eukaryota > Bacillariophyta > Thalassiosirophyceae > Thalassiosirales > Thalassiosiraceae > Thalassiosira > Thalassiosira exigua. Next base: position 12,491 of record JALLPA010000877.1, read on the forward strand.
CTCGTGGATCTCCTCGCCGTCGGCGCCGTTGAAGGGGGGGTAGCCGCACAGGAGGAGGTAGGCCACGATCCCGGCCGACCAGAGGTCGCACGACTTGTCGTACCGTCCCTTCAAGACTTCGGGGGCGATGTAGTAGGGCGTGCCCACGACGGAGGTCATGGGAGGCTCGAGCCGGCCCTTGAGGCCGTGCTCGCGGGCCAGGCCGAAGTCGACGAGGCGTATCGGAGAGTCTTCGTCGGCGGTCTCCAACAGTATGTTCTCGGGCTTGACGTCTCGGTGGACGATGCCCCGTCGGTGCAGTTCTTGCAAGGCGACGAGGACCTGGCGCAGGATGCGCGCGGCCTCGGCCTCGGAGAAGCACGGCGGGGCGTTCGCGTCTCGCGCCCCCCGATCGGCCCTCTCGGAGATGCGATCGAACAGCTCCCCTCCCTCGCACAGGCCGGTGATCAGGTGCAGATACTCTTCGTCTTCGTGGACGTCGACGAGATCGATCGCGTGGGAGACGCCGCGGATCCGCCGGAGCACGGAGATCTCCCGGGCGAGCGTCCCCTGACTGACCTCCGGATCGGCCTTGCGCACGGACTTCACCGCGTATCGATGGCCGGTGAGGCGGTCGACGCACTCCCGCACGGAGCCGTGGCGGCCGGTGCCGAGAACCCGCGGGTCTACGTGGTAGTAATCTTCGATGTTCGTGAATCGGCCGGTGATCGAGCTCGCGAGCATCGAAGCGGACGTGTCCTCGCTGAAGCACGGCGAGGTGGGCATCGTGGCGTGGCGCCGGGGGCGGGGCGGGCTCATGGGATTCGTCGAGACGATGCGATGGGCGGGCGGCTTGGCGTCGTCGGCGCCGCAGTCGTAGGAGCCGCACTCGTCCTCCTCGATGGGGGAGGCGTAGTCGGGCGAGAAGAGCTCGTCGAAGCACCCGCCCCCCGCGGTCGCGGCGATGTCGTAGAATTGGTCGGTCATAATGCCGGGCGCCGCGATGAAAGATTTATGATTGAGAGGCGAGGCGCACTTGAGATTGGAGAAGAACGCTGGTGATTGTGCACGTGATGTGGTCGGTATTATTGTCAAGATGTGGGATTACAGTGGCAATGGGATTGCCATTGCCATGCGCTGCGCCGCCTGATTGCTGCCTGGGCTATTGCAATAAAAAATAGGCGGAGAATGAAGGGATCGATGGAGTTTCGTTCGCCGACGCCACGCTGTGCCAGTGAAATTCGAAATTCAAATTGTGAAGCGGACCTTCCGTGAATCTCTCTGCGTGAATCAGAGGCGGGTGCAGAAATCGGTGGACTGGGAAGTCCTGCATCACGACTGAAAGGGTATAAATATTGATTCCTATGTATCTAAGCTGATCAAAAATGGCGGGAGCTGAGTCCTGATTACTTCTTTCGGCGGAGTTCCAGGTTCTGGCACGTCTTCCAGCGGTGTCGTCTTCTTCGATCGAATTCTCGAAGTGCAAGGAAGAAACGGAGGAAGCTTACGCAGCAGCTCATTGTTCCAAGCTCTAGGAATGGTCAACATACTTCTATGTACTCTAGAAACGGAAGGAGGTCAAAGGCCAAAAGATAAACAGGGTTCATTTTTGAATGATCGGAATGTACATGTCGAATTGGGTGATGCACTGCAACTCTGGTTAGCACACTGCTCCACATATTATCAAAAGAGCACGCTTGGATAATACCTTACGATGCCCGTGCTTGATATTAACACAAGGTTTGTATTCAAAACTGATCATATATTGTGTGATGTGCAAATAATGCATTCATTCTCATTTGTGTTACCTAATACTTATAGGTATAATAAGCTGGTTTACAAAGAAGTACGATACAAATGACTACAATAAACATTGTTAGGTATGGGAATACTGAAATATTAGCAGTCATTCTTTGTGTTGCTAAATATCCAAAAATGACAACTGACAATTCATAGTAGATGTAGGTCTAACAGGATCAGGTTCTTTGTTTACAATATATACTTTGCAATAGTATCCAATAGCAACACCAATGGGTTGCTAAAAAACAAGGCAGCACCTTCCGCACTTCTTGATATTTTTATTTTCGTGGTGTAACATTCAATCATATTCATGTGTATGTATCTCTGGTACAGCTCTGATTTATTGATCGACCAAATAAGGCCTACGAGTATGAGAAGCTGACAAACAATGACACAAATGGTCATAATATTCTCCCCTTTTTGTTTGACATATCTTTACAATCAAATAAAAACTATATACTCAAAGTTATGTTATGTTTCAATCAACATTAAACACACCAAATTACGTGCGTCAGTTAGAAATTGTATTTTTGAGACTTCGCAAATAAAAACAAGCATTCAGACAGGCTCTGTGCACTTACCAACTTGTTTTCTTTCCTTCTTTTGGGATCTTTGTGTATAGCAATATTTTTTTAGGCTTTTGAAATCAATACATTAGATATTTTAGTACTTACTTAACATATTGATTATTTCTAAACCGTGCGCTGATTGGAGGAAAGTGTCTTGCAACAAGCACATATGAACTGTTAGAACGCTCTCTAGCTGGGTAGTAGATTAAGCTTTCTAGCTAACTATCTAGAAGAATTGAGTACGAGATACTGTATACTTTCAGCCAGCAGTCTAAAATGTGGCCAATATCGAAGACTGATGATCGACTACGAAGATAAGCAAGTAATCACTTTGCAATGATGTCAATTCAAGTTTTATGAGACGAAGAACTGAATCTCTATACTGATGCATTCACATCACTTAACGTCCATGTTTTGTACCAGGATATACGGTAATATACGTAAACAAATTATGTTCACACGAAAACCATAGAACAGAGCTCTATCATCCGTAGCATGCTAGTTGTCCACCTATACTATTCCTATACGTAGAGGTCTCCACTCTGAGTGATGGCGTTGTCCTTACTGTCTTGATACGACAATCGTATTCCTGCATATATGAATCTTCGAATCTTCCAGTTCTTATCTTTGTATGCCTGGGCTGCTGCGAAGCCGGACCAGGGTTGAGGGTTGGGATTGGCGTGCGCTTTCCCAATTAGGGTCCCCTGTGAGGAGGATGTAGCCCTTATGTATTGCTGAGAGTGCAAGGCAGGTGTGTGAAAGCCTCCTGGAGTATCCAACCCTCAATTGGATTTGCCGGTAGCCACCAGTGCATAGTGCGAAATAACAACAAATAAATAAATAAATAAATAAAGAAAGAAAGAAAGTTCTCATCTTCGTATACATTCCTTTCGTACATTGCTATGTATCTAATCACATAAACAGCGATAAATACTTGCTAAGCTACAAGCTTCATCTTGACTATGTAGCTTCTTGGCAATGAACTGCATGCGGTTAGTGCACGGAACAATAATAAAATGAGGCAAGAGATTTTTTTCCACAAAAATATACACATTCAAGAATGGTGTTCATTTTCTAATATGGTTATTGAAGCTTGACGCTGCCGCATTTGAACTTGTGGTCACTCGTAGTAACTAGGTTGAAGCTTGCAGCATTATTATGTAGTGCAGAAGGGGGAGGAGGGGAAATAGTACTTAGGGGAGCTCCCCTTCATCCCCCACCCACACCCCCCCGATGTGATATATTAGTAGCAATAAAATTTAGTCCAACGCTCGCAGCTATCTGTCTGAGTGGTTTTGATTTTGCCCGTCTAAGAGTACACCAACCTTGCTTGTATGTATGTATGTATGTATGTATGTGTGTGTATGTATGATATGTACATACATGATAGAGGTAAGGTAGAAATGTACACACGAAGGAGTCCGTTGTGTGTTTGTTCACAGTGGGTGGGCGGTGGGTGACACGAGCAGGAGACAGGACAAGGAGAATTGATGAAAAAATGACTATGCAGAGTAATTAAAAACCTAATTACTAATACATTCTATGTCCGTTCTTCCCACCCATCCTCATGTCATTGGAGACGTTATTTTGCAGATGTGTTCCCATCCCAGGTCACGTGAGTACGTACTACATAGTACCGTACGAGGT
>JALLPA010000878.1:0-12655 GCA_036939895.1 Thalassiosira exigua
AAAGGAACGGGTAAAAAAATCCCGGTAGAAGCGGAGTTATAAGCGCGCCCATTTACGAGGTGGCCATCTCATAGCAAACAGACAGTACCATACTCATACTTACAATAGCAAGACCCAACGGTAACGGTACGAACGGACGCCCCCCCGTCCCCTCAGTCCTCAGAGCTCAGAGCGCCCGCCCCCTCCCCCCGATCTCCTCATCTCCTACCTCCTCCTCCTCCCATGGCGTCGTGGCTGGGCAGCCTCTGGGGGGGCTCCGCCTCCGCGTCCCTCCCGTATAACATCCAATCGGACCCCCGCTCGCCGTCGACGAAGCACGGCTCGCACGGCTGGGCCATCCACGACGCGACGTCGAAGAAGTCCGACGGAGACGGAGGAGGGGAGGCGTCGGCGTTCCAGGCGAGCAAGGCCGAGCTCGCGAAGGCCCCGCTGCGGAAGAACGCGAGCCTGGCCGACGCGAGGTATGCCGACACGAGTCAGACGCAGCTGATGCCGGCGGTGAGTGTTTTGCTTCGGCGACTGTTTTCAGGTGCACACATCTTGCATTGTCATTGCCAACGACCCTTCTTCGCCGTCGAACGACCGACGCCCTCCATCGACTTCATCGAATCATCCTCTTTTCCCACTCATCGGAAAACTGCCCCGCCTCCTCTATCAGCTGCACCACTTTCACCGGATCAAGCGCCTCATCCACCCCCGGATCCTCCGCGCCCACGCCACCCTGGACACCGACTACCCCGACGAGGCCAAGCCGGCCCCCGGCCTCGACGCCCTCGAAAAGACCGCCACCACGGGCACTATCATCGTCGTCACCGAGCGCGCCGTCCCCCTCGACGACTGGCTCGAGGACCTCAACCCGCACACCCCCGCCGCCAACGCCGCCGCGGTGAGCTGGGGCATCCACAACCTCGTCGAGGCGCTGGGATTTTTGCACAACCAGGCCAAGCTGGCCCACGGCATGGTCTGTCCGGACGCCGTCTTCGTCACCCCCGCGGGAGACTTCAAATTGGGGGGATTCGACCTCGTCACTCCCGTGGGCGTCGCGGACGGAGGAGGGGGTCCCACGCCCCACTTCCGGAAGTACGAGGGGGCCGTGTGTCCCCCGGACTACCGGTCCCCGGAGCGGGCGGGGGGACGGTACGACGTGCTGCAGACGTCGGCGCCGATCCACGCGATGGATTGCTATTCGTTGGCGGTGCTGATCGAGTACGTTTACGCCCACCCCAACGCGGGGACGAGCGGACAGGTCCCCCCGCCGCTGAAGAAGGCGCTGGTCCGGATGAAGAACGACGCGCCGAAGCTGAGGCCGCGGCTGGCACCGCTGCTTCGGTGTCCGGTGTTCGACAACCCGTACGTGAAGGCGGAGATGTTCTTGGACGAGGTCATGTCGAAGCCCGTGGAGGAGAAGATCATGTTCTTGCAGAGCTTGCCGGACGTGTTGAACCGCGGAGTATTGAACGAAAACGTGGCCATCCACAAAATACTGCCCTTGTTGGTGATGGGCCTGAAGGCCACGGCGCGGAACGAGGCGGCGATGACCCAGGACGTCAACCGACGGGAGACACTGGCCACCGTCCCCCTGCTGTTCCAGATCGCGGAGTCCTACCTCGCGAAGAACCCGGAGATGTTCAAGCGGCACGTCGCGCCGCTCGTCCCCGTCCTCTTCGTGATCAACGACCGCGGCGTCCGGGGGGCCGTCCTCCAGAAGATCGCCTTGCTGGAGTCCCAGCTGGACAAGAGCGCAATCAACTCGAAAGTCTTCGAACCCATGTGCTCGGGCTTCACGGACTCCTCGGCCGCCCTGCGGGAATTGACGCTCAAGTCCACCATCGTCCTCGTGCCGAAATTGACCCACGCCAGCTTGGAGAAGCTGGTGCGTTATCTGGTCCGACTGCAGGCAGATCCGGAGGCGAGCATACGGACGAACACGGTCATCTTCATCGGGAAGATCGCGCCGAGCTTGACGGACATGTCTCGGCAGAAATTGATCCTGCCCGCGTTCGTGCGCGCGATGAAGGACCCGTTCACGCCCTGCCGCCTCTCGGCGCTGCGGGCCGTGATCGCGTGCCAGGAGTACTTCTCGCAGAAGGACGTGGCCGAGAAGGTGTTGCCGTGCGTGGTACCGCACACGCTGGACGCGGCGAACGACGTGCGCACGGAGGCGTTCAAGGTCGTCGACGCCCTCCTCGTGGGGCTGCGGGAGGAGTCGCGAAAGATGGCGAAGGACGAGGCGGATCGCATCTCGGCGGCGACGTGCGGGATGAAGTCGGTGGGATCGGGGGAAGATGGGGGAGGAGGAGGAGGCATCCCAAACGCCCCCGCGAGCGGGGGATACCTCTCCGGGCTCTCGTCGTGGATGGCGACGTCGTCCCAGCCGTCGCCCGGGTCGTCGGGCGGGCCGATGGCCGCGCAGAAGAAGCCCCTCGCGACGTCGTCGACTGGTCCGGCGGCCCCGTCGAAACCTTCCGGTCCCGCAGCGCCCAAGTTTTCGTCTCTATCATTGAGCGACGCGCAGATCGGGGGTGCTTCGGATTACAACGGCGACAGCGGCGTGGGGTGGTCGGACGACGACGATATCGGTGGGTCCCCGGCCAAGGGCGGCGGGGACGGTTGGGACGACGATTACGACGACCCGAGCCCGGCTAAGACCAATCTGCCCGATGACGACGAGGATTTCTTCTCGTCCTTCGGCGCGAAGCCGACGAAGCCCGGCGGGGGGAGGGTCGGATCGCTCGGGGCGAACCGGCTGTCCGGGCCAAAGAAGGCTTCGGGGGTCTCGCGGACGTCGAGGGCGGCGCCCCAGATGCAGTCGTCGGGGATGAAGCTTAAAAAGCCGGCAAAACCAGCAGTGAAGAAGTTGGCAGGGAACGACTTGATGGATGACGGATGGGACGATTTCTAAGACAGGTGCCAACACTGAGGGTTGGGGGGCAGTATGTAGATATCATGTTCAGTCAGGCGCTGCCTCTGTACGGTGAATTCGTGGGCTATGTATGATAACGAAACTCGGTCATGGGAGTATGTACGTCCATTGCGACGACCCTTTTTGCCAACAGCTCTTAGCTCTCTGCTTTGTTCACAAAACAGGACCTGTTGGTTGGTGAATGATATTCAGAGAGTTTTTGCTGTTGCTCCTTGTGGCTCATGTTGGTGACATCGGCATGGAAGTGATATAGCGCCTAATAGAAAAATAGGTGCTTAGTGTTCAAGAGAAGCACTGCGAATAAGTGGCTTCAGCAGAGTGGAAGCTTCTGGATTATGGTATGCCAAAGTGAGACTATGTTTGCACCACCCTTGTGAAGACTCTTATCATGTCGAGAACGCACTTTCGTCTGACATTACGTACAGATTGATGGCTTTGCTCAAAGTATGGCCCATGCATTTTTGATTCATGGGCTGTATGAAAAAGACACTTTTACTACAAGTATTCCCGGCACATCTGTTCATACCTCCGCTCCACGATAAAAGTGCCTATTTCTCCAGCGCCACTTACGCCATGGTCAAACTCTTCAATCAAAATTAGACATCTGCGATAACGACGTTGTGTTGTTGGATTCGGAACGAATCAGTTTACATCTATCTCCAGACAAATGCTCACCTTTCAGCAGCAGATGCCAAACTATTGTCTCCTTTCAGGCAGCCGACCATCGTATCAAGAAATCCTTCAAGTAACATTTTGACACAAGTGGGTGGATCGGTTTGACGAACGTCAATGCTAGCAGGGCACAATCAATGAATATTGACTCACCATCTCCGCCAACTACTTGGAATCGCGTCTCCTCAAACATCAACAGCTGCTCATAAGACAATATGATCTGGAGCATTATCTCAGGGTCCTCGCAGCTCTGCTCAAATGCACTATGAAGTATATTGACCAAATTGTTGGCTGAAATCCAATAGCTGCACTCGTTGCTATGACATAATTCGCCCAACCAAATGATCAACTCAAGCTTCAAATCGGGGTGCTGTGGTCCAAGAATCTCTTGGAAAAGCTCCAATACGCTGGCGTGATTGTCATCCAGAAGATCGTGCCATTGCACACCTCCGGGCAAGTCATCCCTTGTCAAGTTGGACAATATACCCACCCATTCGACGAGCAAGTCCCCGTTCTTGCAACAAAGGGCATTTGACAGTATGAATTCAATGTGAGCATCCCAAAAATGCTTCTCCCAGTAAAGAGAGGCTTGAGTCGCAACGCCCTCTTCGCTATCTTCTACTCGAGAAGTATGAATTGCTGGGTCTTTAACCACACCTGAGAGTTTGCCACCATCTTGCTCTTCCAAGGCCTCTGAGAGTCGACATTGAAAGAGTTTTGTCCACTTACTCAAGTTTCTCAGAGCCTTCAATAGAACATGCTCCGTGTAGCTTCGTTGAGACTTTTGAATGGTGCGGAAAAATCTGTCGATTGCTCCAAGGCAAACCATCTCTTCGGAAGCAAAAGGGTGCAATGTCATCTGTTTGAAGAACAAATGAAAGGTTAGAGTGTGAGCAGTCGAAAGAAAACCCCTGGTGTGACAAAGATCAATACCTTCTTACATTGACGAGAACCCCAGCCAGTTCAAGGCCTAAGTCTTCGTCCGCTCTCGTTCGCTGGACCAGGTCAATCAAACGGGGAATGATGCCTGCATCCTTTAATTTTTGCGCGTCTGCGTCCGTTGAACTGAGATGGTACACGAGTTGAAGAGCTGGGGCGCCACTATATAGCTTTTGCAATAAAGCCACAAGCGACGAGTGGATGTTCTGGCTAGAAATCAAGCTCGCACATTCAGAGTGAAAGGATAAATTGAACAGCGTTGCTACGGCTGCTCCGGCCAGCTGATGGATATCTGTGCAAGATGTCAACTGTGAAATCACAGCGCACCCATCGCTTGACAATTCGATTGCAGTGTCTTCAAACACACTTGCCTTACGTAGCAGAGACAGCGTTACGAAGATGGAATCGATCGACCTTTGATGCATGCATCGAGCCAACAATGATACAAGACCCTTCTTGATCATTTTGCGTAGGACGGTCATGTCGTCTGCGAGGTTGTCGAGAAGGCCGAGGCAAACTGATATTACGTACTCTTGTTTCCTAGCGAAGGCGTACTTCCACAACGCTGGGTCCAATGAAGTTCCTGATATAGTTTCAGCTGTGTCAGCTTCTTGCGACGTAACCGGCTCGGCTCCGCGGTGGCTGGCCCGCTTCAACTCCAATTCCACGACGTCCATAGCCAAGGCACCCACTCGATGGCTCGACAGCGTCTGGTGGAAGTCCTCGATCATTGAAAACGATAGAAAGAGCTTTCCAATCCCGAAGGTCAATTCGATCGGCAAAGAATCGGATTCGCCCAGTAAGCGACTCAACGCAGACATGAGTTGATGGTTGTCCATGATGTCCTGAAGACTCCTTTCATCCTTGCATAAGGCCAGCACTCGATCTATGCCCTTCATCTTGTCCTCATGAGACTCGTCATAAAGCAGCTCAAGCGACTCATCCATGGCCTTATCAAAGCGAAAGTTGCCATCGTTGGACCACCCCATTTTGATATAAATAAGTCTAGATGATTCTACTCCAAAGTTCAATTGCTACTGAATTAGCAATCTAGTGATCGTGACATCAATGGGTGCGTGTATATCGCGATAAAACTGGTCTACGATCCTGCTCAACTGAATCGTGACGGCAGGAACGTGACCAACGTGAGAGAAAGCTGGAGGGTACGCTACATTCAGTGGAGGAAAGCGGCGAGCGAGGAGGAGTAGGATGGGAGGTTGTTCCATAACTCATAATGCTCTGTTTGTGGGTGTTCGCATGTATATTAAGTTACCAAATGATATAATGTAGTTTGCATCACACTCAAACACAGAAACGAAATTAAGAGAGTTGTCCAGCTCAATGGCGCCGAACATCTCCAGAGGGCGAATGGCGCCACAGCTCCTTGTCGAAGGCTAGATCGCACCACTTCTTGGAGACGATTGAAGCGTGAAATAGATCGTCGTTGGTGAGGAAAGAGAACACCGAGAGCGCCGTGGTTTTAGTCTGGCTCTGCACGTCTGGTCCAAAGTATGCTGCAGTTGGTTCTGCCTTCGGGGGTGGAGGTACTTTTCGGCGACGTCTTCGTTGGAGGTCATAAGCCGGCGGAGGTTTCTGCTGCGGTGTGCCGCCTTGCGGCTGCCTCATGGCACCTTCAGCCTTCGATGCTGAATAGGGTGGACGCGCCATACCACGATACACCATTGGGGACTGATGGGAGGTGAGGAGATGCATGGGCGATCGGAAGGCAGAAGAGCAAATAAGGAATCAATGGATTACCTGCTGTATCATTTGGGGATGTGGCGGGTAGGCTGGCCCGAAGGGGCTCATTATGAGCCCTCCAGAATACGGGCCTTGCGGAGCTCTGGTGGGATCGTGCACGATTGGGCTTTGGTCGAACAGGACCATCCCAGCGCCAGAGCCCCGCAGGCCGATCTTAGTGTCTGAAAGGCTGCCCTTCCACGCCCTCTCTGAGCTCCTCATGGCAATCTCAGCACCCCGGTGGTCCTTGATCTTCCTGCGTCTGTCGATCAGAGCCTGCGATCCAACGAAGTTCTTGCAGTTCACGCACTTGCACTTTTCTCCACAAACGATACCTCCCTGGAAGCACTCGCAGTACTTCTTGAGACACCCCGACTTCTTGCACCGACATCCTGTGACGTGAGTTGTCTGGGTCATCTTTTCTTTGAACGCATTGGGGTTCTTGGCCTTGGTATCAGCAATGGCCTTGTTCCGAATGGCCTCGTAGTCCGGGGTGTTCTGGCAATCGGTGCACTTGCATCCTGAGCAGTACCGCTCAGCCGCAAAACACTCGCAGTAGAGTTTGAGGCATTTTGACTTTTTGCAATGACAGGGGGGATGGGTATTTTTGGCATTTTCTTTTCCTGTGCCCTTGCGCGCCGCCGCTGCCGATGACGAAGCGACAGGTGTTTTTAGGGTATCGGGATCAAGGCCGGGAGGCTTTTGTGGTCCCCCGGGGTGATCAGGAGTAGGCGCGTACAAGGCCGCCCCATAGCCCATGACTGCAGGATGCGGCACTGCACCAACGGCGTGAGGGGTCCTTGGCTGAGCTGACACTGGACTCCCACGCAGCACACTGTTGATTCCCTCAAAACCTCTCCGTGCCTCTGCTGCCCCCATTCCGACTGTGCCACCTATCTTGACACGCATACCCGATGTCGCGGCAGGAGTTTCCCAGGCACTAGGCCTTGAGGGAGGCTCAGTTGGAGTGCTGGGCTTGGTGCGGGCCGGTGTAGAGTGTGGCCGCTCGCCCTCCCGGGGCCCGGTGAATGATTCTGTGACCTCGCCCCTGTCCGTCCTCCTCGAGATGGGAGAACCGCGGATGGTGATCCCACCTCGCGTTGGGCTCATGGCACTGCTGAAAGACTGATCATGAAGTTGTTGCCCGGGGTCAGCTTTCATATGCTGATCTTCCTCGTAACGCGGACCTGACGAACAGCTGACGTGATTTCCGTTGCCCCCATCACCAACTGGCGCCTCCTCCTCGAAGAACGCGTTCATCGCACTGGGGGACCAGCTCTCAGAAGGGAAGAGATCGGGTGGCGTTGGGTGAAACTCGTGGACGTTGTAGGTGTGGGGCGTAGTTGTCTGATAATCTTGACGTCTACGCGAGGCAAGCGTCGAGCCGCGCTGGGGCGTGGTGTCGGCCTCGTGGCCCTGTGGAAGCATAGCAGCGAGAGTGAGTTACCAAGTGAAACAAGCAGACACAAGGTGTGTGGATCCAACATCCAGCGATGACCTGAACTGCTCAGTGTGAAGCTTGTCGTAGTCTCAACCCCACTGGCCTCTAATCCCACGCAAGTTGGCCACTCACCATCCCGTGCCCGGGGTACTCGTCCGGAGGGGTACCCCACGTCCCCATCCTAGACGACAATGGTGCGTCCCTTCGCTTCTTGCTTGACGGCGGCGAGATGGGACCGTGCCCTCCCCCGTCGTCGTACGACAGCTCGGCCGTCTCCATCGTCGCGTCCACCCCCTTGGGACCCTTGCGCTTCGCCGATCCGGGCGTGCGCGGCGGGACGTCCTCTCGCGGGGGCGACGCCGGGTATTGAGGTGCCTGTCGGTGGGGATGGTGCGCCGCGTCCGACGGTGTCTGGTGCTGGTAGTGCGGGGGCTGCTGCGGCGGGTACGCGTAGTACCCCGCGTGTCGCTGCTGGCTGTGGCTCGACGACGGCCACTGGCCGTAGCCTTGGGGCGGATATCCCGAGAGGTGAGAGCTCGCCGAGGACGAGTAGTGGGGGTAGCCTCCCTGGGAAGAGGGCGGCGGCTGGTGGCCGCTCTGGTGGCCGCCGTAGGGATAGTAGGGCTGGCGGTAGGGGTACTGGTGCTGTCCGGGCGGGTACGCCTCGCTGCCGCCTCTGGTGTCTGAGGGATGCGGCTGGGACGGAGGGTACTCCTCGCCGCCTCCAGTGTCCACGCGCAGTTGCCGGTACCTCTGCTGGCTTGAAGGAGTCCGGGCCTTCTTCGAGGGCGACGGATTGTCGTGGTCCTGGCGGCGGTTTCCCTCATCCTTCGGAGAGATCTCAGGACTGTCCTCGAAGGACAGCTGAAGGGCAGCATGAATGTTGTCCTCGTTGGAATCGTAGTCGAGTCCGCCGACCCCGGGCCTGCCATGTTCGGCCCGGGGATCGGACGCGGACGCCATGGTGGCGTGCCTCGAGGCCTGAAGTCCCACGGTTGAGAAAAACGGTTTTCATTCGCACGGCAAAATGAGTCGGATTCCGAGCTTCGTCGAAAAAAGTTTTAAAACGGTACGGCCGTATTTCGAGAAATAAGAGGTATTGTACGCACCGGCAACCGCGCCGGAGCCGATTCCAACGACGGCTTCCTTTGACCCGCGTCGGGTTCTCTCGTCCTCTCTTCCTCCTCCGCCCCCTCCTCGTCCTCCTCTCGCTTTCGCGGCACGTGGACCACCCGTCCCTGATACCGCTGCATGGTCGACGCCGCCATCCTCCCCCCCTCGTGCGGCGTGTACACCGTGGGAGGCGACTCGTACGCGTACTCGGCGGCTCCCGAAGACGAGGGAGGCCGGTCGCGGGAATCCGGCCGCTCGTGCTCGGGGGGGCGGTGAGGGTGCGACGGCCGATGCGGGGCGCGGTGGACCACGTTCGCGGGCGCGCGGTGGTCCAGTTGGTGGCGCGGGTGGTGATGAGGATGGCGGTGACGAGATGACGACGGGGGGTGCTCGCCTCCGCCGTCTGCCCTCGATTCTACGGGCGGCGGTGCGTGGCCGTCTCCTCCGTGGGATCCACCGCGGTACTGCTGGTGATGTTGGTGTTGGTCCTCGTACGACGCAGAATCGGTGACCGCGGGAGTCAGGTCCGCCGGAATGGGGGACAGGGGTTGAGCCTGGTGCTGGGCCTGATGTTGGACGTCGGCCTGAGATCGCCGGGCCTGGGGCGGGTCCGGATGCAGCCTCGGCCGACTCCGCGTCCCGCTCGACGACGGAGGCGGGGGCGCGAAGCAGTCCATCATGCGGCGGTGGTCCTCCTCTCCGTCGGATCCGGACGAGCTCGGGGCCGCGAGGAGCGACCGTCCCTCCGGTCGCATCGGCTTGATCCGACCGCGCGGCGGCGACCGCGACTCGAACGTCTCGCGGCGCGTGGACTTCGTGATCACCGGCGGCGCGACGGCCGGACTGCTGGCCTGCGGTGGCGCCGCCGCCGCTGGCGCCGCGGGGCTGCGCGGTACTTGCGCCGTCACTTCTCGCTGGGGAGTGCGGGACCGCCGCGGTCGTTCGCCTCCTCCGCCGCCGCCGCCGCCCGCCGCCGACGACGGTCGAGGCCGCGACGGCGGCTCGAACTCGGACGCCTGCTCGGCCGATTCCGACGCGGCCACGGCGGGGGGTTCTTCGGCATCGGCATGGGCATCGGCGTCGGATCGTCGATGCGGGCCGGACGGCCGACCGGACGCCGCGTCGCGCTGGCTGGCCACAGGCGTCGGCGGATCGACGCTCGCGCCGCCTTCGCCGCGGCCGCCGGCCGGCTCGTCGGCGGCGCCGCCGACGTCTTCGGCATCGCGCGACGCCGACGACCGAAGCACCCGCCGCGACGATCGGGTGGGCATCGGTTCGTATCGGTATCGAGTTTCTTCGCGCCCCAGCTTCTTCGATTGCACGGTACGTCTTATGCCGACATGATCGTCGCTCCGCCCGCTATTGATATTGAATGGTGCTAGAATGGCAAGCCCGACGGTAGGAGCTGTTGATAGAGATTGCCACTGTCGCCCTTCAACGTGAGAACCTATTCGGGGCGTTCAAATTGTGGCACCTCGCATCAAAGGCCCGATCGAAGCCGTCCTCTTGCTCGCTCGTCCGATGCCTCCTCCTCCCTCGTTTCGTCGGCTTTTCGAGCCCTTCGTTCGAGAAGTCCTCCGTGGCTTCTCAGTAATGCCCCACGCCGATCGGAGGCAGGGTACCGTGCGGCGCCGGCACAGAGTTCGAACGACGGCAAAGTCGACCGAAGGCGGTTGTCTTGTTTGGACCCTCGACGCCGCAGGAGCTGCGGCGGCGGCGGCAGCGCTGTCGATCAGAAGGGAAATAAACGCCGCATCGACGTCGAGAAGGGTCCGGAACCCGACCCAACGCCCGGAGAGCACAGAATTCAATCAACTCCAAAAGGGTGACGGAGATCGAATTCAGATTCAATTGAGGCCAAATTTCAAACGGGGCGTGAGCTTTCTCGGCAGAAGCCACACTGATGATGTGATCAAACTCGCGTGCTTCGATGGCTCGCTCGCCTCCCTCGCTCGCTCGACGCGACGACTTCGAGGGGCAGGTTCGGTCGCCGCGCGCCCCGTCGTCGAACCATCGTCCTCCGCCCACAAAAACCCTCCCGACAAGCCGCGACGGCCCCGTGAGTTCGACACGGCGCAGCACCCCGCCAAATTCGCGAGCGCCCGCTCGATTTAGGTGACCGATAGGAGGGAACTTCGAGAAGAGCGGGAGACAACGAGAAACGTACCGCCATAAATTTTACAGGGGAATAGGAATTACTGATTTCAAGTCAATTTCAAAAAAGAGAAATCGCCAAAGGAGGGTATGATCATATCGGGACATTAAGGTTCTGTATGATAGAATTTGAATCTACTCTTGTATCGGGGGCGGCCGAAATTGGCGCGAAATAGGGCCGTTTGCGACCGGGTCCACGCTGACCTTCGTGGATCCATCCTCTGATTCGTTCTCGAGCAAAAAAAATGGTACCTAGCGTACCTACCTAAGTACGAGATACTGGTCGGCTCGAGCCCCGCAGCGCGACACGGGCTCCGGCTCCAGAGAGGTACTCACTACAGTTTCCAAATCGATTGTTTTTTTACACCCCCGTGTGATTTTTGACACCAGAGGTGTGATTTTTCACACTTTGACGAATTCTGCCGAATTCCCCTGTAGAAATCACGACGGAACTTGTATAAAAAATCTCTATCGCGTGGTTGTTAGTAGACTGCCACTGACGCGGCGACGACCATGGCGGAGCGTCCGCCCTAGCCGGCCTCGTCCTGGAACACGCCCTCGGCTCTCCGTCGGCCTACTCTCAGTCGTCGGTGGTCCTCCGCGACGGCGTCCTCGACGATGGGGTTGGCGACCTCGCGAAGCCTCCTCCGTCGTCCGCGCCGCGCCCGCCGTCGACCTTGGCCTCGGGGGACAACGTCCGGGTGTGCGTCCGCCTCCGCCCGGTCCTCCCGTCGGACTCCTCCCCGGGCGGCGGGACGACGGTCGATGTCGACGACGAAGGGGGAGGACCGCGGAGTCCCATGCGGCGACACGCCAGCGGACTCGCGACGCCGGTGACGACGACAAGTCCCAAGGCCGCACGAGGCGGAGGGGGAGGTGTCGGCGCGGGCGGATTCGGCGCGGCGCGTCGGCGTTCCCCGGCCGCGCGGCGGAGGCAGGGACCACCACCTCCGCCTCGAGGTCCAGGAGGGGGGCGGGGGATTGGTCCCGCGTGGATCGTCGACCCGTCCGATCCGACGCGCATCTCCGTGGCGTCGGACTAGGGATCCGCGGGGGCGTCGGGGGCGGGATTCGGATCGGCGTCGGGAGCAGGAGGGGTGGCATCAGGGTGGTCGGGAGCATCAGCATCGGCGGCGAAAAGCGGTCGATCGTACGCCTTCGACCGGGTCTACAGAGCGTCGTGGAGGGCGCCGTGGCGGGCTATCACGGGAGCGTCTTCGCGTACGGCCAGGCGAGCGTCTATTTTTGCCGGAGCGGAGGGGAGCAGGGAACAGCCGCCGCCAAATGCTCGCGACGAAACGGCCTCTGGGTCGCCGCCCTCTCAAAGGCCGTCGTTCCCGAGACGAACCGCGTCCTGATCGCTTTCGTCCTCCCCCACCCCCGTATCCCTGCTCACGACGCCACTCTCTGTCCCGCTTCGACGCGAACGACCATAGACGACGGGGACTGATCGATGACTGCGACGGTCGCGATGACGACGACCGACGACGCGACTCTCGCCGACCGCAGACGGCGTCGGGCAAGACCCACACCATGGCGGGATTCGGCCCGTCCGATCCGGGCGCCGTCCGCCTCGCGGTGCGGGACGTGTTTCGGCGCATCCGGTCCCAGGGAGACGACGACGCGGAAACGGCGGTGGCGACGGGGCCGAGGGGGAGGCCAAGAGGGAGTAC
>JALLPA010000879.1:0-12702 GCA_036939895.1 Thalassiosira exigua
GGGAGGACCTTTGCGGAGGTCGTGGCTGGCCGCACCATGGCTCAGCCCACCGCCTCAAAGACGCGACGCCGCCGACCCCGTTTTTGACAACGTCGTGGACGGCCTCCTCGGACAGAGCCGGAGTCAGGCCCGACTCCAGCTCAGCCCCGGCACCAGCGTAACCACCTGTGCCATTGCCACCACCTCAAGAGGGCTCTGACAGATTCACGCCCTCCTTCTGCTTCTTCTGCGCAACGTTCTACGTCGCCTTCTCATGGCAGGGGCCACACCTAAGCTGCCATGGTCGCCATGATATGCCGGATCGAGGCCGCTGTTAGCCGATTAACGGTACAAGTGGCTCGTCTCGAGACAAAGGCAACCCAGTGGAAGGCGCAGCGCAAGCAGCGTGAGCAGCGGAAGGCAGCGAAGACGGCTGCAAAACTCATCCAGCAGGAGGAGCAGCGTCAGCAGCAGGCGAACGAATGGCGCGCAAGGAACAAGGCTGCCGCGGACAAGGCAGACGCCATGCTCGCCACAGGGGCCACCATTGAGGAGGTGGACGCCGCCATCTTGAAGGACGAGGGGGCTGCCCGACGGGAAGAGGCGGATGCGCGGGCCCAGGAGGCGCAATTGGAGGCCCAAAAGCGCAAGGAGGCAGCGCAATTGGAGGCCCAAAAGTGCAAGGAGGCAGCGATATTGAAG
Organism: Thalassiosira exigua; assembly: GCA_036939895.1. NCBI lineage: Eukaryota > Bacillariophyta > Thalassiosirophyceae > Thalassiosirales > Thalassiosiraceae > Thalassiosira > Thalassiosira exigua. The sequence goes on from JALLPA010000879.1 coordinate 682, forward strand.
ACTCAAAAGCATAAGGAGGCGGCAAAGTTGGAAGCCCAACAGAGCAAGGAAGAGGATTCTGCCTCCAACAGCACTGCATTGCTGCCGGTTGCGGAACAATGTGATCGTGCCGATGAACTTCACGCCAAAATGAAAACGAAGATGGCAAAGTGGAAGGAGTTCCAGCCGATGGTGCGCCAGCGGAAAGACGAGGATGCACGCCCGCGAGTCGCTGCGAACGCCCACCTGAGGGCCAAGGAGGAGGCTCTGTCAGAGCGCATTTTTGCTCTCGGCATGCGTTACAGTTTCTTGACGCATGCGTCCAGTCGTGGAGGAATTGACCGGGGATATGGTTGATTGGAACTCAGTTTGGAGCTTGGAGTTGGATTGGTTTACTTTTGGATTTGGAATTGGAGTTTGTGTTGGATTAAGTTTGGAATTGGATTGGAATAGCTTTTGGATTTGGTTATGGGCTTCTTGGTCCCTGGATAGGTCCTCCGGGTCCTTCCTCTCTCTGGCCGCAAAGTCTCATGCCTTTTTCCACTCTCGGCCGTCTCCTGCGGGGGCCTTGAGTGTGTGTGTGTGGGGGGGGGGGGGTGAGAGTGGGAGTACCCTATAGTACCTAAGGTACCTACGTAGCCCACTCTTTCCTTCTCCTCTTGGTCCGATAAGAACTTTTTCAAGCTACAGTATAATACATAAATTACTTTAGGATGTATTCGTTGCTTGGCGTCGCCGAATTCGTCTTTTGACCCTGGCGGCTGCCATGGTCTTTGACGGGCGGTGATTTTTTGGCCGTTGCCGCTGCTCAATGGACAAATACAATATCTTGGGGGGAACTCATCCCGAGATACGCTTCCACAGGATGCCTACCGACCTCCGATGGGAGTGATCCATGGAGTGGCAGAGGCAACGCATACTTACTGTGGCCTAGGAAGCCGCTGTTAGCCCGGCCGTCGTAGGAGGCGGATCTTGCCATGGCTTGGGTTGAGGTTAGGTACATATGTACCTACATACCCTCATACCACACTATCATCTCACACTAGTAAATATTTATTTTGCATACGTACAAAATTTTGGGGACTGGACCATTCAAGCTAGAGCAATTTGGGCCTTTTTGTTTTTGATCAGGCAGGAAAAAGCACACCTTTCTTCTGATCTGGCGATCGCTCCCTTTCACGCCCGTAAGAACGCCACTCGCTTGACTTGAAAACTCTGTCCCTCTTCACGTGACGTGACATGCAGCAACAGTTTACAGTCATGTTCGTCTTCAGACTCGCACACGCTTGCTGTGTATCTTCCCGTGTAACGTCCTGGAAGGACATGTGGAAGACAAATGATGAAGACTGATACGATCTAAGTGATGCCCAAGTGGTAGAGGCAGCAAGAAAGGACCTTGAAAAAGCGAACGGCAATATCTTGACGTACCACCTCATTTTTGGAAAGGAGGGGAGGAGCACTGGTGAACAAAATAACAATGAACTGGGTCACAAGGGGGGGTTCAGGGCAAGATTTTTTTATCTACGCAACTAAAATATACGGCAATGAATGGCAGAGGAGCACCACTTCTGTTAGACGAACAAATATATGATGCTGGCTCAAGTTGTTGAGAAGTTTTGGGAGAAGTTCGCTGAACTCCTTAGCAGTTTAGCAGCTGACGCTCAGAACTATAACTCGAAGCCAAAAGGATGAAATAAATAAAGTGAACTTGGTATTTTCTCATGAACCTACTGCCTTCGATGACGTTTTGCCGAGACCAAGCGCAGTGCAATGCCCCTGTGGCAATCCACTGCCTCCTCATTTTCTCTCTCTCTCTCTCTCTCTCTCTCTCTCTCTCTCTCTCTCTCCACTTGCCTCTTATATGTAAAACATTCACGTTAGCACTTACAGTTATAAAGAAGGATTCAAGAATGAAATACAGACAGTATTACTCACTTTCAATTTAGTAATAATCTAAAACTCATTTGTAGTTACCATAAATGATTTAATTCGAGCTCTAGATAAAATCACTTGTACGTATTAGCATATGATGAAAAGGTCATCGTAAAAGATATTTTAAAGGTGAATGTGTATGGTCGAGATTGTTTCACACATGGATAAATATTGCACAAGATTCAGCATTAGTTTCATCTCTGCTAGATAGTAATATTGAATAAAAATGTTGGTCAAATAGAGAGTCGTATGCGCCCATCCTAGCATATTTGTCCGCTCCTAGTCAAATGCTGCCTCATGGTAACGAAGATAAGCTTCATAGAGGTAAAAATGCCGATCTGAAGATTTGGTGTAAACTTTACCAGATTTTGGCCTAAAAACTTTGAAAACCCCACGAGTACCGGTTACACATCATAATGGCGTCACGTTGAATCATATTTAGATCTAAATTGATGTCGTGGTAACATCATTATGACGTCCTCATGATGACATGATGACATCATTATCACATCGGATCAAACCCACGGGTCTTCTGGCGATGAACACAGTTGGCTGACAAAATTTTTAAAGTAAAGAGGCGACTTGCAGTCAACCTTGTAGCCCCAATCACATGAAAATAATACAAATCAGCATGTCTTGTGTGTTATCTGACCTACTGTTGATTCGAAACAGCCTATAACCCCCAAGCTAAGTTCCCCTAAACATCAATAAAATCTGCATGGAACTTGACTCGTCGTGACGAATGATGAAACTTCTCTTCACTACCTCATAGGATCGTTGCGTTTTCGACTCCAGTGCAGGAGGAGATTCATCGTCGCATGCCAGCATGCATACTCATATGAATGGCTTGGAAACCTCCGTAGGATTTTTTTGCTGCATGCAATGGCGTTGTCCCGAACCTTTCGTGCAAGATGTTCCTTGCATAGGTACATATGGTGCTGCTCTTCTGTTTCCCACCTGCAGCATGGGCATTCGGACAATTCATCACCGAATATGGCCTTCTGGCGTCCTACATGAAGCCCCCCATTCATCATCTTTGTGAGCGTCATGTTTTCAGTGGGCTTCATCGGAGCTCTCGCCAGCCTATGCTGTCTCAGCTGAGCCTGTTGTGATCGCATTTTTCCAAGTCTTTGATACTTCTTCAGAAAGTGGTTCAGGTGGGCTTAGGAAAATGGAACTACCAGGCCAAAGTGTGGTGAAATCCTCAAGGTATTGGCGACTCTTCACTTTCTGACCAATGGCATTTTTGCTGTGTACAACACCAAACAGGTGGCATGTTAGTTGGACCAAAAATGGATCTGTCCCGAACAAGTCCCCATCTTGTGGGGCTCAACATAAGCGACGCAGAGCACAAATTGCAGTGCCATGGTCACCGCAGTCAATTGGACAGAGAGTTAGCAGTGTCAGAGGGAACCACTGTAAAAATGTTACACAATAATTCCTGACAGGATCATCTGTTCTGACAGACATTAGGAAGCGGGACTCTTAAAAGTGTATATGAGGGAAGGTCCATTTGACATGAACGTGTCATAATAACATTAAAGCACGCTGGTGCCAACCATGCATCAACACATAAACTCTAAATACACAACTTAGCCCAGTCCATGGTATCCGGATATTACTTGCACATCGTCGCCGTGGACACACTGAGAAGAGAAAGGACGCCTTAAGTGTAGGCCTCCTTAAACCGACGAAACCTTGAGCGAGACTTTCAGGAATTCGTAAATGAAGTACCCAATGGCCGTGCTGGGAATCTTCTCCAGACAAGCCGGCCCGAGGCCGTTGAACAGGACGTGCACGCCCTCGGTCCTACCCACGTGGTACAGCCCGCTGAACATGTTGGAATACTTCTTCGGGGCGTCTTCCTCCTCCTCGCCGCCCTTCGCCGCGTTCATGCTCTGCATCTGCATGCGACGACGAATGACGTCGAGGGGGTGTGCCGACGCCTGCGCGGCCGCGCCGCCAGCCGCTCCCAGGAGCAGAAGCACCGCCGTGCCCACTGGTCCGACGTGCATCTCCCATCGCTTCTTGAGGGTCTCGTAGACCATGAACTCCACGCCGACATATGGGAACATGGCGATCAGGGTGGGTCCAAGGCCGCAGTAGAGCCCCGCGAAGCCAGAGGTCCTGTAGACCATGGAGAGCGCGTCGCCGATGGAGCCACACTTCTCGGGATACAGCGTGAGCATGGTCTTCACGACCTCCAGGGGGTAGACGATGGAGGCAGCGACCATGCCAGCGACGCCACCGGCGAACAGCCGCGCTCCTGCGTGGAGCGACCCGCCGGTAGCACCACTGGCCGCGGCCAGCCCTATCCCCGCCAGCACCATCCGCTTCTTTACGAACTCGTAGACGAGGAACTGAGTGCCGCGGCTCGGCGCGACCTTGAGGCAGTTGGCCCCGTTCCCCTTGAACATGCCCCGGAATCCCTCCCGCCGCCACGTCCGCGCGAGCTCGGCCGTCATGGACGTGCACTCGTCGCCGCGGCACATCATGACCGTGGAGACCATCTCAATGGGGGCGCAGAAGCTGCGGGAGACAATTCCCGCGATGGCACCGGCGTAGACGAGCTTGAGGCCCTGGGCGGCCGGGTGCGAGTTCGCGGACAGGTACTGCGTGAAGGCCGCGAGGAGGGCCGCCGCCAGGGCGAGCGGGGGGGCCTTGGCCATGGTCTGGGCCAAGGCGCCGCCGCTGGGGATCCGCTGCGTCAGAGCCATTTGCGACGACGCCGACGACTTGGCCACCGCGTCCACCGCGTTGGGGTCGTCCGTGTACCGCAGCGGCGCCGTAGAGGCGATCGAGCGCTTCCTTGTGGCGCCTCTCGCGCCCTGCTGCTTCTCCGATGGAGAGGGCAGGGCGTTCATGGTGACCGTGGCCGAGGCCGAGGAGGACATTGAGCTCACGCACGGGGGCATGGTTGTGAAGACCGAGAAGCCACGGACGACGACGGGGAAGGCCAGCGAGGACAGTAGGGGCGATAGGGCTCGCATTGAGATCAGTCGGGTGGATGTTACTTCGAACTTTCAATAGGGGATCGTCTGATTATGGAAAAGACGTTTCGTAGGAAGATGTCGAGACAAACCACACCGTCATTGCCGCAGCAACCGCCATTGCCGTCGTCGTCGGTCGGTGGGTGCGTCGGCGTGAAAAAAGCCAACGCCGAGCGACGACGTTGGCATGGCGTTCGTGGCCGGTCTTTTCGGGGGGGGGGCTCATTTTATTCTCACAACTTTCCAAATTCAAATCCATTCGCAAGTTACTCAATTGTTTTACTTTACTTGCGTTAAATAGAAAAATATTAATGCGTAAAAGATATCACTAGACATAGTATTTAAAAATTGAAGATAGAGAGACTTCATCCCGTCATCATGCCTCGGTATACGTTCGTAGAGATTTAGTGACTCCTTTGTTTAATTGAGACTTAATTCAAAATAAATAAAAATCAAATGTAACCTCCTTTACGTCGTCGCCGACCCGCGCCAAAAGATTCGCCCTCGTCCCGACTCCCGACTCCCGACGCCCGGGCGGCTCCCAGCGCGCGAACACAAAAGGTGCTCTCCGCGAGCAACAGTAGGCTCAAGACATGTTGTGGCGAAGTGAAGATTTGCCCTCTAGATATTTGTTTTGTCCGAGACGGCGTGCATTTTATCCCCAAATATCCCAAACTGCCGAAATTACGAAACAAAAGGCAAATTTATGTCTTCTTCGGGGTATGATTACCATCCAAATAAATACCTATTCCTGACTATTCTCGCATATTTTAACTGCCAAATAAAGCGCACAAAAGTTTTCTTTCCCCTCAAAAAGTTATCCCTATTTTAGTAAGCCTACGCCCGATCGAGAAGCCCAGACGTGTCGTCTGGAAACTGCAACCTTTTTCCAAAGAATGGTCCCGGTTGCCTCGATGCTAGAAATACTGATTCCTACGCGAATTAATCCAATCTGGTCGGATACATCCGTTCTTTGGCTGGTAATCAAAACGGCGGACCACAACATTTCAGCCCAGATGGCTGTGAACCAATCTTGGGACAGCTTGTGCAGGCCAATCCCACCCAACGACAAAGCACAAAATGCCATCCAATTGCGGCCATGACGAGAGCACATTTCTTGAAGAGTGTGGCTTCGTTTGAGCTAGAGTGTGGCTTCTATTAAGCTCTTATACCTCTCATGTAGTAGGCTTCGACAGTGTAAAGCAAAGCCTCTCTTTTGCTGCGTCTGTTGGGATTCGGCGTGTTTCTGTACTACAGTCTACATAGGAACGCATAAAATAGAGAGAAAAAGTTTGTTGAACGATTTCATAAACCCGTTGGACGGGCAAAGCACCAAGCAAAAAGCAAGACAAAGAAGACCATCAAGATGGGCTTCAAAAACATGTCGAAGAAGTTTAAGGCTACCAAGAAGGATGGGGACACTCTGCTCATTGAAAATAAAGACGCCGAGGACGTGAATGCTCCAGAAATCGTACCCAATCCCATCGTAGACAAGAAGCGAGTTGGTGTCGATCTGTCTGTGCTGCTACACCAGGCTATTGGAAACGTCACCTCGGCCGCAGAGTTTCAATCAGTCCCCAAAATTCCCATCAGCAAGGTCGAAGAGATCTGTTCGAAAATCATCTCTCTCGCCCGGCGTGCAAATATAACTCTCGTGGTCTGCACAGATGGAAAGTACCACCAATTCAAGCAGTCTGTCAACGAGAACCGGTCAAAAACACGCCAGCTCGCCCAAGATCAATTGAACGAACTATTCAAGTGCAATGGCTTTGATGAGCGGCTGGGCGAGGCAAAAAATCTGATGAAGAAAGCAGCTCACGTGAGAGGCTCGTTGCAAATCCCTCCTTCGGCAGAGCCGTGTTCACGAATCATCCCCTGCATTTCCTTTACCTTAGAAAAATAATGGGTCTTGTGATCGGGGCTGCGTGAGGGTAAAATTTACTAAAGTTCGAAGCTGCTACGTCTCCATTTCAATATCTTAGGTAATTGCATAGGAATTCATAATACCATGTAATATTTACATCTTTCTGGATTTCGATTAAACAGAACGTAGGAATAAATACAAACAATCATGGTACAGAATATCTTTTGAAGTCTTTCTCGATCTTCTGTTATGGGTCCGAGCACCCCTCGCCCAAAAGTGGACTTGCCGCCGACTCACTGGCGTCTGCGCTTCGTGAGGTACGAACGTTATCGTACCTACCTACTTCTACCTAGGCTAGCACGTGCCACGCAAATAATTATTGATCGAGGGCTCGCGAGGCCGGTGTTGATCACCGCGCTGCGCACTTGCTCGCCTTATTTCTCTCGCGAGATCTCAACGACCTTCGCCACCATTGTTTCGGCGCGGTGCACCCACCAACCGCATTCCGTCAAGGCGAGCCGGGCGGGGGGGGCAACAGCGGTACCTAGTTCTACGAAGGTCGCGAGAGGCGTGACAGCGTGGGCGAAGGCTTCGGTGTCGGCGGGAGCGGTTGTGGTGAGCGGTGCGTTCAAGGAGGCGGCGGGCGAGAGCGAAACATCGCGTGGCCGCAGGGGCGGCAGCTTCGGCGGCGGCGGCGGCGAGCCAACGCTTCGTGAGGCAAGCACGTGAGTTGCACGCAAATTTGATCGAGGGCTCGCGAGGCCGACGTTGATCACCGCTGCGCACTTGCTCGCCTTATTTCTCTCGCGCGATCTCAACGATGTTCGCCATCATTTTTTCGGCGCCGCGCCACCCAACCGCATTCCGTAGAGGCGAGCCGGGATGGGGGCGACAACGGAGGTTCGGCGTCGGCTGTTGCTCAAGGCCGCCCTCGCCGACAAGAAGGAGGCCGAGCTCAGAGCTCAAGTCCTACAAGCTCGTCGAGGAGCTCGAGGGCAAGCTCGGGACCGTTGAGATCGCCCTCGACGCCATGGCCGCCGAGCAGGAGCGCATCGTCGACGCCGCGACCAAGCATGAGTCGATCATGGCNAATTGATTTTGGAACCTTACTTTTCCCTCGATATTTTTGTGATTTGGTGCCAATTTTCAATCATATATTAAGGTAACTACGGTACTCTACCATACAACCCCCGACAGCGACAGAGAAGATTCAGATTCGAGATATTGGATCTGCGGATTGTCAAGCAAGTCGCAAGAAGGATCAGATCGAGACAGAGACAGAGAGAAACGGAACCGACGCGGGCGGAGCAAAGAAGATCCGGGCGGAGCGGGACGTCGACAGCAGCGCGCGCGAACAGAAGATGAAGGCGTTCCTCGCCGCGTCGCTCGTGCTGTCCGCCGCCGTCGGGGGCGGACTCGCCTTCTCCCCTTCCTCGCCGGCTTCGATCGGTCCGCCGCCGTCGACGGGAGCGTCCGACGCGGCTCGCCGCAGAGGCTCCACCGCGCTATCCCTGAAGCGGATCTTCGACCCCACGAGCTGGAACTACAGCACGGACTTCCTCGACAGCCGCTCGGGCCGGGAGAGGCGCGACAACGATCGCTACGGCTACGACGACTACAATCGCGGCGGCGACTACAACTACAGAGACGACTACGACCCCTACTACCGCGATGGCAACGACGGAAGGAGGGACGACAGCCGACGGAGCAACGGGATCATCGACCCCTCCTACCGCGACAGTAACCGCAGGAGGAACGATTACCGCGACGGCTTCGAGCGCGGGAACTACCGCGACTACGGCAGGAGCGATCGAGACATGCGCCGACGCGACTTGCAGTACCTCTCCTCGCCGTCGTTCCGCGACGAGTACCAAACGAGCGGCGGGGGGGGGAACAACTGGAGGGGTAGCGAGGACTTTCGCCGGACGAACAATCGGGGCGGGAGCCGCAACGTCGGGAACAAGGACGAGATTCGGTGGGGGTGGCAACAGACTTACAACACCGGACGGGGCAACGTGCGGAACGGCTCGTCATCGGACTTTCGCAGGGGACGGAGCTACAACACGTACAGGACCTACGCCACCCCGAGGGAGAGGGAGATGAGGCAGATGGAGGACAATCGGAGGCTGGGCCGCGGAGGTTACAATGGAGGACGAGATGGGATGGGCGGGCAGATGGAGGAGAGGCTAGGAACCTACTACGGGAGGAACAAGTACAATGGGTACGGCGAATCAGGTGTAGACTACGGGTACGATTCCCTCGATGACTTTGGTTACGGTGGATACGACGATCGGCGCGGACCAAGGCGATAAACTTCAAGGGATTTTTCAACGAGGGTTTACGAGCAGACACGGGCATTCGGAAGGGAGGGGGGGAGAGAAGCAAGAGAGTTGTAGCACCGGGCACGCATGCCCAAAAGGGGGCGGCTTGGTGCAATTTCACTCTAGGTCTAGATGGGATGTGGGGTCTACGTGGGTGGGGGTGGTGTAGTCGGCAGCACAAAAATTGCGCCGTAGTAAATGCACACGAGAGAAAGAGGCGCGTGTCTAGAGGAGCTGCCAACTCCTCCTCAAGATGCAATTGGTCAACAGATGGATATAGGGAAGATGTTCAGGAAATTGTGTATTAAGTATGTAGTGTGCGTTGACTTGGTCTCCGGGGGGGAAGGCCGTTTATCCATACCATGAGCTTTCAAGATGGTAGGGTTTGACTTAGACAATAATTGACGTGCTAGGTTATTTGCTATGGTATATCTGAAGCCGTGGACCAAACGGCTTTCGAATTAACTTATTCAGCAGATAATGGGAGATAACTAGCAATGGCCATTGTTGGGTTTGGTACTGGGAGCTCTCTGGCTTTACCGATGGCTCCATCTCTGTCGATTCCGATATCTTTGGTCTGGGATCCAAGTTGTTCATTGACATGCTCAAGCCGGCGTCCAAGCTGGGGAATTGTATGATTTTGTTGCGTGAGGAGGTCATGAAGGCCAATGCATTCACAGATGAGAGCAGCAAATGGTCTGATAACGACTTACTCGTTTACGGTGCTCTCAATGGTTGTGACTGGCTCCCGCGCCTGTACAAGCTCGACCACAAGAGGATTGAACTGTTCATGTCAAAGTGGATCCTGGCCAATTCTGACGACAAGAAGATGAAGTTGTTGCAGTGGATTTCCAAGAACAGGCACTGGCCCAAGGGTGGCGACGGAGCAGGAACGGGCGCGGGGGACAAGGCAACAGATTTCCTAAATAGATTCATGCGGTGCCTCAACTTCATGCGATATGCCCCCGTTATCAAGCAGACGAGCAATGGCATGGATGAAATCAGCCCGTTGCAAGAGATTTCGGCATCAAAAACCGGGTCTTGGCAAGAATTGATTGGTTTCCATCCACTCGAAGGGTTCCGGATGATCGGCGTTCAGGACTACTATGACATGCTCATTTGGGCACAGACTGGGCGAGCACTCCGCCCGTTGCCGCTGCCGGAAGATCCTCTCGACAAAACGTGCTCGCTCCCCCACAAGTCCATTATTCACTTCGACCGGAGGCCCATCGAGATATATCCGGCCAATGTGTTGTTGGAGTACCTTTATTACCACGGCATTCTCATGCCTAAGGGTTCGTCGAAGAGGGCGTTGGTGGAGAAGGTGCAGCTGGCATCGCTGAACGATCAACCTCTCGATCGCGAGCGAATCAGCCTCAACAAATCGGTCAACCGCAAGTTGTACATCTCGTTGGAGCACGTGGCAGGTGTCTCCAACATCGTGTGGAATCACTCAAAGACAGAGGTGCTCAAGTTCCTCCGTATCATTGCAACCAATGTCAATGAAGAATACATCACGTCGATCTTCGGCCCAGGCAAGAATGGCATACGCGAGTGGGCGTGGAAGCAATTCGTGAGTGGGAGCTTGGACTTGGGCAGTCTCCGCATGGTGTCCGCGGTGATGGAAGGCGAGACCGATCCGGTGACGATTGTTGAAATCAAGTGCACGCCAAGCACGAAGAGCGAGGTGTACGGGGTGTGTCTCGTGTTCCGATCGGACAGGGCATATCTCCCCAACAAGTCGAAGTGCGATTGTCCCAACGGCTGGCTGTTTTGCAGTCACTCCCTCGCGCTTTTCGTTCTCGTCATGCTCATCCAAGTCAAATCGGAGTGGACGTTCGAGGAACTGTGCGAATTCATGCCAGAACCGATCAAGACGCTCCAAAACCAGCCCATTGCAGCTAATATGGTGTTCAAGCAGGGGTGCCAACGCAAAGCAACGAAGAAGATTGGCAAGAGTTTGGCGAAGGAAATCCCCGGCTACTCCGCAGCGAACGACGATGCCCGGGATAAGGATGATCTAGAAGAGACCGCTGCCCAGAAAGCCGCGCTGAAAGAGAAGAGTAAAGAGGACGTGAAGAGCATTAGTATGAGCAAGAGATTGAAAGAACATTTGGACGGCAGTGACGACGCCGGCAGAATCGATCAGAGCAAGTGCNAGTATGAGCAAGAGATTGAAAGAACATTTGGACGGCAGTGACGACGCCGGCAGAATCGATCAGAGCAAGTGCAAGGGCAAAGTTGGTAAGGGCAAGGGCAAGGGCAAGAAGGGCAAGAAGGGCCAGAAGGCCAAGAAGGTGACGTCGTTGGACATCAATCAATTCAACCACGACGTCGTTCATGCCACCCCCGAACCCGCCGCTCGTTGCAAATCCCTCCTTCGGCAGAGCCGTGTTCACGAATTGATGAAGCACGGGATCATTAGCAACGACTGCTCCCTCGCCCATCACCTGCGCTTCTTCGAGGGCAAGCGTCGCGAGGAGCTCGAGCATAAGAGCCGATCTCGCGACAAGGCGCACGCCCTTGGCAACAAGTTGGCGGGCGGATGCGACGCCGAGTTCCTCAAGAAATATTTCGGCGAGTAGATCAATAAAAGTAATGGCCACATATCCTCACCTTGCGCAAGCTGGATGTCCGATGCCGAGGTGACGCCTCGACGACGAGACAACGACATATCTTATGATTGCATCCCCGACGCGGGGCGGTCTGCGGCCCCGAGGGGTGCCGAGCCCGCCGATGGGCGGAGGGGTCTAGGGGAGGATATTGGTGCAATATCAAAGGACGCGGGCGAGTAGGAGGGCGGTGGTGGCCGGGAGGGGGGCGGGGGTAGGAGTGGCGGCTTACGTTTTGCTGGCTTTTGTGCGGGGGATTTTTGCTTGCTGATTGGGGCCGTATTCACAAAATCCTCCGTTTTTTTAGCACGACAGACGCTTAT
>JALLPA010000880.1:0-12654 GCA_036939895.1 Thalassiosira exigua
GTGGGCGCCCCCGTGATCTCGGTGGACACCGTGGGCGTGCTCCCCTGGGTGGGCTCGGGGGTGTCGGCTGGGACGAAGGTGCTGGAGCACTCTCCGTCTTGCGTGCAGGTGCCTGCGGCTCCGAACTCCTCCGCGCAGCATAGGTCCATGGTGGCGTACGAGCCGAGGACGGAGCAGCTCTGGACGCACTTGGAACCGTCGTAGTACCACATTTGGTCGGCGCAGTCGCAGTCCGGCAAGACGTCACCAAAATCGGGGGTAGGAGCTGTGGTAGGAGTTGGATGGCAGGCGTCGGGCGCGCATCCCTTCTTCCCCCCCTTCTTGCCCCCGTAGCCGCCCTTCTTCCCGCCGTAGTAGTAGGAGCCGCCGGGGCTGCAGACATCCAGGCCCTTCTTGCCCCCGGGGCCGTAGCCGCCCTTCTTGCCGCCGTAGTAGGAGCCGCCCTTCTTGCCTCCCGGTCCCTTCTTCCCGCCAGGGCTCGCTGCGAAAACGAAAGGATTCCACGGAGGAAGGGGCGCAAAGAGAGATCGTGAGGCAACGGAACGAAGACGAGAAAGACGAAAACGAAGATGGGTCAATGTGACGAGCGAGTCGCTCACTGCAGCGGCAGGAAGACGGCGCGCTGCTGGGAGCATCAGTTGGTTTTGCAGTTATGGTGGGCGAAGCGGACGGCGAAGCGCTGGGAGAGTCGGTGGCCCCAGCAGATGGCGAATAGCTGGGAGATTCAGTGACGAATTGGAGGCGTCGACCGGGGGGGATGTCGGGATCGCCGGCGGGGCAGTCCGGTTCGTCGTAGTCGGCGTCGTAGAACTCTCCCCCCTGCCCCGTCCCCTTCGCCGCCGCCGCGTTCTCCCGGTTCTTGTTCGTCGTCAGCCCCACCGACAGGCCGACGACGAGCGCCGCGAGGGCCGTGGCCGCGGCGGCGACCTTGAGCCGCTTCTTGTCCGCGACGAGTCGTCGCGTTCCGAGGGATTTGATCGCCATGGTTCCCTTTGATTGTGAGGACAACAGGCGGGCGATAGGTACTATCTGTTCGTATCGTGCGCGGCGCCGGCCTCCCGACCCCGCCCGACAGGTCGAAATTGCCGCGCACTCTGGCGCGTCGCACACGAACGAAAAGAAGAAGTTGGACAAGAAGTTGTTTCTTCATGGGGGAACGAAGGGGCTGCGTTGGCTGTTGTGGTATTGTTGGCATCTAAAGTTTAAATTGGTTTAATACTGAATCTTTCCACGAATTCCAGCGCTTATTATTTCTCGAACGGACGGAGTGATTGCTCGATGTGAGAGAAACAGGACAGAAGAGAGAGAGAAGGGAATGAGATTCAAGCTTTATGGCTGTACACAAGAACAACAATTCTCTCTTTTTACCGCCAAAATAAGCGCTACACAGCGATGATAATACTATGTTGTCAACAATTGTTGGTTGATGTTTGATCGTTCGTTGTTCGCCAATGATTTGAAGGGCTTTTCATGTTTGCATGTTTCTGCAACAACATCCAATAGGTACTCCTATCGTACTTATGTGGTAGCGATGGCAAAAACAATACCGCGCCGCGCACTCTGGTGCGTCGCACACGAAAAGAAGAAGAAGTTGGACAAGTTTCATGGGGGAACGAATTTCGTAATCCCTCCGATGCAAACCGTCGAGGGAGGCTAGGAGGCCATCTTGACGGAAAGGAGGGGATACGAGTTGTGCTCTACCTTATCTATCTAGGGGTAGACGGACAGACCGTATTCCCATAGAAACTAAGGTGTTCTATTTTCTGGCTTGTATGTAGTGAAAGGGAATGCGATATTCATAATTAATCAAAACACTCTTATGTATTACTTGCGTTGTACTAGTAGATTTTTTTTCGATTTCTACGTTTTGTTCCCATCCAGAACCCGACGACAGTAATACACAGTCGCTCCCCCAGTGGCCATTCCCTTGCGTCACCCAATTCCGACGAGATGGGCGATGACGCGCACAAAAAGAATAAAAACCGAACAAACCGACCATGGCGTCCCTCGTCTCGGTGCTGAAGCGCAAGCTCGCGTCCCTCCTCGCCGCGCCCCCCTCCTCCCCCGGCAACCTCCTCGGCTCGGCCTCCACGTCGGGAGGCGTCGACGCCCCCTCCGCCAATCCGCCCCGTCCTCGCAAACGGCGGCGCCTCGAGTCGGAGGAGGCCGGGGGCGGGGGCGGGATCGCCCTCGCCGGCCCGCCGCGGCGCTGGCCGTCCGCCCCGTCCCTCGTCGGCGAGTCCTTCCCGCGGGACGACACCGTCGAAGCCGACGACGGATCTCTCTCCGCCTCCCCTCGCGACGAGGGCGCGGACCGCGAGGCCGTCGGCGACGTCGACCGTCCGTCGTCGCGCCTCATGGACCTCCCCCGCGACGTCCTCCTTCGCTGCCTGACCTACGCGTCCGCCCCCTCGGATCGGTTCGGCCTCCAGGTCGCCTGTCGGGGGCTGCGGGAACTGTCGAACTCGGAAGAGATGCTCGCGGGGATGGAGCTGTGCGGGGGCAGGTGGGGGGAGGTTTGCGACGACGGGGACTTCTTCTCGCCTCGGCCCGGAGGGGCGGACGGCGGTCACGGTCCGCTCGCGGCGGCTCTGGGTCTGGGACAGGGAGGCGTCGACAACGACGGGGATTCGGCTCTGGGGACCGCGGCCCGCCCCGCGGAGCTGACGCCGCTCGGCGGGGCCGGAGGTGGCGGGCGGGGGATCGTCTTAGAGGACGACACTAGCGCCGCGGCCTGCGAGAGGCTGGCGCGGTTCGTGGCGGCGGGTAATCGGCAGGCGACATATATGTGAGTTCCCCAACCCCCAATCCCAATTGCTGGGACTTCGTGTCTGAAGTATTGGCTGTTCTCGAGGACGCCGCGTTGAGATGGGCTGCGGCGACTGTGTGGGTAATGGGGCCTGCATTGCTAATTTACTTTGGAGAAAGGCAACAAGGAGAAGAAGGTCTGATGGAGGGGCTCAAGCTGCCGCTGTGGGTCATTCGCGCGCCTGCTTTTAGATCGCTCACGGCACTCTCTCTCGCTAAACTCTGAAGGATGGGCATGATCCAGTGCTACTGCCATGAGAACATCCCAGAGGGCCTCGCCCTTCTTCGCTGCAATGCCTCGCAGGCGCCTTCGACAAGAAGGGGCCGCTGCAGCGGCCTGGGACCAGTCGCCGCCCTTCCTCCTCACGCTCCCTCCGCTTACGCCCTCGCCCTGATCCTCCGCGACTCCTGCCGCGCCGAGTCCGACGTCTACCTTGACCTCGCCGCGTCCCTCGGCCACCTGCCCGCTTGGCAGGAAAAGCTCACCGCATCGGCCATGCGCGCGCGGTTCGGGGGGGACGTCGACGCATCCGTCCTCGAGCGACACCTCGACCCCCCCTGCCTCGGGCGTTTGCTGGGAAGGCATCACGTCCGGGGCGAGGGGGGCGGGAGGGCGAAGGGAAAGAGGCCGACGAGCCACTGCTGGAATCCGCTGTGCGGGAGGTGGGCGTATAAGGCGCTGCGGGGGACTGATACAATGGCGCAACAACAGCAGCTGCGCCGGGCCTTGTGGGACCGGCGGCGGGCTTGGCCCCAGGGGTTCCGGCGCCTGGCGATGGGCGACATGGGAAGGATCCTTGCCGCGATCGACCTATTCGAGCCAGCGAATGCCAGCGACGTCGGTGAAGGGGTCGGTGAGCGGGCTGCGACGGGCAATGGCAATGTTGACAGCAAAAGCTGCCGGGCGCTACCCTACTCCATTGAGTCACTCCTTCCTTGCCCAAACCCTTTCACGGACGATTCCACACCACTGGCACGGCTTCGGACAGCGTTGCGAGAAGAGCGAGCCCAGTGGGGGGAGAGGGACGGGCCCCTTCCCTCCCGAATGAAGATGTGCAGCAGCTGTCGGAGGGCCAAATACTGCAGCAAGCTGTGCCAGGTTTACGACTGGCGGTCAGGCAGGCACAAGGCAGAGTGTCAATACCTGTAAGGGGGGTGGCTAGGGTGTGATAGACCAGGGGATTGGGTGCAAGCGAAGTAGAAATGTGGCAATTTTCATTTGTTGGTGTAGTGTGTGTATGCCAATGTGCGATGGTTTAAATGGAGCAGAGTGGGAGTGAAGAAATATCCTCCTACAATATCTGGTCAGGTTACCACTTTGTAAATAATGTATCGTAATTACTTGTAAGGACTTATACAAAACCGGGCCCTCCGAGCCTGCCCTTAGGCTACCTACGATTGTGAACGGCATTGCCATGTCGATTTGTCTCTCAATTGAAAGGCCGGCACGAGCACTCCAGATGCTTCTTCAGCCCGACCCAGCATAATTTGGCGACATCGAGGAACAAAATTATGGATGCAAAAGAGCTTCAAGAACAGAACTCCGCCTTTCAACAACTCATCCAAATAAAGTATTCTCGCGTGCCACCGAAGGCCAAAAAAGATCCTGGGACGGAGAGGAAGTGGCCATGCCAATCCAATAAGGAAACCCTTTCGAACCACCTTTCAGTACATGTGGACTGAGACTCCTTGGATGTCGAAGTACTCGTGTCAGTGCCCTGGCGCATGAAGGAGATAGCAAACGGGCGAAGATACAATTTATGTTGTTTGAACCTAGCATACTTATGGTAGATAGAAATACCAACTAAAATGCAGAATCTAAATATTACCACAAGCAAGCTCAAATCAAGCTCAAATACATCTCCCGTTTGTTCACATGAATGAAATGACATGCGCCAAGGCATGATGATTGGTCGACTCATAGGTGCCACTACTCTGATAAGGCATCATACTTACTTAATACCCATAATCCGAGTCAAGTCCACTGTCACTGTCACCAACGCTATCATTGAAGCCCGAGCCCTTTTTGACGGTGGGTGGCTTGTAATGCTTGGAGATCGGTCCCAAGCTGTCGGTCACCTCCAAAATTCTATATCGAAGCCAAGAGCACCAGCGGGGACTGTAACCCTTGATAGCTTTGGGAGGCTCACCGTTTGGATCATCGTTGGCAGGCGCCCCTGCATCAAAGAGCTTTTGTGTCATGGCCTTTTCCTTCCAAGGGCACCATGAGTACCCAAGGGAGCAGCCCTTGGCGTCCTCCATAAGGTCCTTGTCTGTAGAACCCATGGATCCAAATAACAGAAGCCAGAAGTCCCGGTCTGAGCACGTCGCCTTCTTGCTCTTGTCACTTGATCCGTATAGATAATTTCGAAGCCTTGCGCAGGTGGCATTGTTGAGATGGGTTGTCTTGATGACATCGTAATTGTGCGAGCAGATCTCCACATGCTTCATTCTGTCGGAGGATTCTTCAAAATCTACCAATGCGTAACTCCAATCCGTTGCGAGGTCGTAACTCTCCCAGCGGATTCTGCCATTCCACGTATGGGAGAGTACGATGGCACGCGGTATGGCATAGGGAGACCAGACGTAGCCATAATAGTCCGCCGAACGAAGCCGGTTCTCCTCCTCCCAGTTCAGGCACGGGCGATCCGGCGTCCACGACCACTTACATCCCTCCGCCATGCACTTCTGCAGCTCTTCCATCCTATACTCCCACGAGAAGACAATGTCGCTCATCCCTTCTTTTTCCGAGGCGCAGCCACCATCGTCGCTTGAGATGGAGTTTCCATCAGAGTCATACCTGTCGTCGTCGGATTTCCGGGGATCGCCTTCCTCTTTTTCCAATCGATATTCGTAATACCTCTTCCATGCATCCTCAGACCCCACTGCGACAGAGTCCTTCCAACCGTCGGGGACAGGCTGCAGACCGAACCGCTCGATGGATCTGACGCGCCACGAGGTCTTGGCGACGCCGTCACCCTCGGACTTCCTCTTCTTCACGGGCGGGGGGCTGCTCATGATTGGTAGTTCCAGTAGGTTCCAGTCGTTACGATTATGATTGCCATAGATTGTGCAGGATTATGCAATGCCAACGGGTGCGGTCGGTGCACGTTCACGTTCGAATAAAAATGGAAAATGCCACATGTAGGGATGATTTTGGATTTTGAAAGGTGCGATATCTAGATCATTTTACCGCCAGATGTGGTACCGATTCCTTTGTTTTCCTACCCATCATACGCGCCAAATTATTTTACATAAGACAGTCGGTTTGTGCATGCACTTAGATACTACGATACATATGATACTCTGCGATCAGGAAAAAAAACAATTCATCACAATGTGATGGTGGAGCTCGCTCATAACTTCACTTTTTGCTTTTATGAAGTTACTGGCTGGATCCTGCTGGATCTAACCAAAGTATGATATGTACTGATGTATCAAATGCTGCCCTTTTTTCGCTCTCATCTTCCCTTTCGCTCTCTGTTTTGCACAGACTCGGCAAGTTCACTCGTTCAAAATAAAAACTCGGTTGGATGCATCGCAGAGAGTTCATGTGTGCGTTCCCAATCTTTAGTGAGTGTATGGATGAACTCACTCAGTTTGATTATGCCAAGCTGTGTTTTCTCTTTCCGTCGCCACTGGATTATACTTCTGTGTCCTCGCCCCCCTTCTGTCCCTGATTGTTGCTAGTGTCCAAAATATTATTGATAACAAGAATGAAAGTATTCACTGGAGGTCTTCTCTCGCTGTTTCGCATGAAATTCCTTTGCCATTGGATCTGCCCGCTACACTGTCTGTGTTGAGGATGAAGACACTGGACCATTCAATGGCTACCTCATATTGGAACCCAATTTCGCACTGCTTGGAGAGATAGGTAAGTAAGCAGAAACCAGACATATCAAACGAGACTCAGTTTCCTGCAAGGGCATCGAGGGACATCGAGAACACCATGGAAAAGCATTTGTAAAGGACTCAAGCCATCTTGGAAAAATCTTCGTAATCGAGCTCAACAGTCCCTTCCCCGTCGCCAAGGCGCAGTCGGGCCCGATACCTCTCCTTGTCCAGCGATTCTACCCGCGCCTTCCGCCCCCGATGCCTCCCACCCAGGATCCGAACTTTCCCTCCCACCTCTCGCGGCACTACCGTCTCGAGGTCGTCCTGGTCGATCCGCAGCATGTCCCCCCCGTCCCCTGCGGCGGGGCCGCTTTCGAGAACTTCAACCTCAGCCTCGTACTTGTCGATCACGCGGTCGACGGCGGCTTTTCTTTTATAATACTCCCCTCCAGCCAAGGACTTGGACACAATGCGGACGACGATGTCCCGGTAGAGCCAGTAGTCTTTTCGTTTGTCAGATCGATCACCGTTGTGCTTGTGCTTTTTGGATTGTTTCTTTTCATTGTCGTCGTCTCGTTCTACCTCTCTTTTCTTTGCAGTCCTATGCTCATCTTCTTGTCTCCTTTCCCATCTATGTTTGTTTTTGACGCCATCTTCTTTGCGGCCATTTGTGTTCACATCACCATTTCCTTCGACCTCATCCTCATCTTCCTCTTCTTCCAACAGGGATACTTTGATCTTGCCCCTTTGCCTCTTCCCGCCTGCCTTCTTCGCATTTCCCCCCAGCTTCATCTCCATCTTGACGCCTTCCCCTCCTTCCCTGTCCCCGATCTCGCTCGCCTTCCGATCCACGCTGCACCCCGCCCGGTCCAGCGCCCGAGCCGCCTCCAACCTCATCGCCTCCCTCCGCTCCGCCGCGAGGGCCTCCTCCCTCCGTTCCTGCGCGGCCCGTTGCTCCGCCTTCTCCCGCTGGGACAGGAGGGCCGGGTCGCGCTCGATGTACGTCACGTACCACCCCCGCTCCGTCTCCTCCACGACGCAGTGTCCCTTCTTCCCGAGGTACTGCACGAAGTCCGTCAGCGTCGTCCACTTCGTCGAGTTCATGTGCACGTGTTGCTTGTCCTGGATCACCTCCTGGTAGACGTTGTTGGCGTTCATCCGCTGCGTCCCGTGGCGACGGCGGAGCGTCTCGAGGTAGGCCGACTCGAACTCGCGCGAGAAGGAGTCCATCATCCCCCCCGCGTTGCTACGGAAAATCTGCATCTGGCGGAGGTGTGAGTCGGACGTCATGTGGCACTTGAAGCCGTTCTCGTCGCGGCATTGCTTGGCGCACATCTGGCAGTAGAACTTGAGCTTCTGGAGGCCCTTCGCCTTCATGCGGTTGGCGATGTCCTTGGGCGTGCCCTTCTCGGCCTTCGGCATGGTTGAAAATGGCGATTGGGAAACGATAAACGATGGGGTGAGGCGAGCGTCAGTGAGAAGAGGCCGCAGGTCGAAGGGGCGAGCCTGAGCAGCACCCGCTGGGCTATCTGGAGCCAAGATAGAGATGAGCTTGTTGATGTTGAGCGCAACCGTCTATTTTTAAGGCTATAATTTTGTGTCTGGATACTGCTCGAAAAAAAAATATATTCGATCAGATTCGATGTATCGTGTGTGTATCTCCAATCTATGGTCATATTTTTACGATTTGAAATTTTTGGGGGGATGACAGGAATTCAAAAACGCTTTGTAATACTGTAACATACAGCCTAACCCCGCATACTCGCCCACCGCATGAACGCTAGAGGTATAATTTTAGCGGGCATGAGGGCGCACCCACCTAAGCACGGTGTTGGTCAGGGGTCAAAAAGCTCCAAGTGAAGGAAAATCTTCAAAAGTTCCAAAATATTTTGAAACGTTCTAAACTCCTAATGTGAAAGTTTCACAAGTTTCACCATGTTTTTTACATCAAAACCAACTTTTCGTGTCATCTGCACACTCTAAAAGTGCTACTTATGGGTTTAAACATGAAGTTCCGGCTTTGAAGTCTATCATTTATGGGAGCTGGGGCCCACTTTAGGCACAAAATATGATCCCTAAACCCATGGCCCTAATGAATGCTGAAGTTGAACCGCCTGCACGCATACAGCAGACCGCCGGACAGCAGCCTCGCTCCTCCTCCGCCTCCATTTTGAAGTCCTCGGCACGGCAAACATGTTATTCTTTGTTCTCGTATCCACGTTGATTGGTGCCGTTATGGCTGAGCCGTCCGACCTTGGGAAGTTATACCAACTTTATCACAAACTGGGCGACGATTCTAGCCTCGCCCCCAGAGGAGCAGTGAGAATAGCCCCGGATGAAAACGGTGGCATTGGGGCGACCTTCCTTCCCCACGATTCCGCTCAGCTGGACACGGTGGCATTTGACGCCATGGTGCAGAGTGGTGCACTTTACACGCTCGTAGTTTTGGAGGAAGGGGGGGTGTCGCCCGGTGTGTCTTCCTACCCACCGAAACATGCGAAGTATGTTTCCTCGTCGGTGCCGGGCTGCTCGCTTCGGCGGTCCAATCTACGGGAAGAGATAGGGCTTACCATAGGGCCCACGGGAAAACTCCTGAGCGTTTTCTATCGTCCCCTCCTTTCATCGCTGGCGCCGAAGACGTGTCAAAAGCTGATGCCCTTGTCGGACAAGCCGGAGGCCATCTATGGACGGAGGGGGGACAACGAGGGAGGGAGCAGCACTATGCCATTCAAAACCACAGTTTCGTTCGACTCCCACAAGCCCATGATGGCTGTCCCCACGGTCCTGCCCCAGCAGCGTCCGCCGCCTGGGTTGAAGTGGTATCGGAGAAACACCAAGAACAACCCGAACCCGATGCTCGGGGGGTCGAACGTCAACCCCGAGGGGGGAGGAATCCCGGGCGTGGACGACGAACCACCCAGTGGCTTTAAATCCAGCTTCCTGTACAGATATTGGTACATAATTGTTCCGGTGGCGATGATGGGCCTGTTCGGGGGCGTGGACGAGGAGGAGGTAGCGAAGCAGCAGCAGCAGGCCGGATTGTCGCAAGGCGCAACCGCGTCTGGCGCAGGAGCAGTGGCCGCTGGGGGTGTCGCGCAAGCAAGGCAGCGAAGGGGGAAGCGAGATTGATTTCACATCCATGCAGTGTCGATGCTGTACTGAACTTCCGGCCATTCGCTCTCGCTTTAGTCTGATGCAAAGGAAGTAACTTTACAATCACAGTCTACAGGATTTGAAATAATTGCTGTTGAATGAGTTTAGCTTAATTGAGAGTGTGGTCCATCCGGTTGCCTTTGAAAAAATCATTTTGTGTTAATGCCTTTAATCAAGTCAACGTTGTTGATTAATGATTACTAAGACCATAAGAACATAAAAATCAACCCCCCCCCCCCCCCCCGCCTTGTGTAAGGTGATGGAGGGATAATTTCAACCTTTATATATCATTCTACCTCTCAATAGTCACCCACAGTGATGGCTGATAGTGGATTTTTTTACTCTAACTGATCTCAGCAGACGAGAACAGCCGAATTCCTACAATGGGAAAGATTGAGTTTCGAGTAATGCCAATTATTCCTATCATATATTTTTCCTGAGTGAATTTCTTGCGCCCCAGATAGTACTAATATCTGCCTTCCACTATATAATCTCTTATTTTCTTCAGAGGATCTAATTTTGGTAAAACGAACGGTGAGAAAAGAGACTCTAGCCGCTGAGTATTTCAATGCTCTCCTTGTCACGACACCCCCAAGTTCTCTCTCGGGGGAATAAAGAGGAGAAGAAAATCTATATTCGATATTAGCTAAATGAAATCCTAAGCATTCAATGCACATTTTTGGACCATGCTGGCCACTGACACCGTCATTGTATCGTTTTGTCAGGGCGACAGTATTTATACGCTGCATATCAGCGTTTTTGAACTTTGCCCCCCCCCCCACCCCCCATTGGTATCCCCCATTTAAATCAAAGAACCCCCGATTGCAACAAATGATTCGTCTGCTTCTCAGTTCTCAGCTTACGAACCGTATCCTGGGGACCTCCTAACTCCCAAATTAGGCCCCAAATGAGCAAAGTGACGAACCCCAGTGATGGAGCTGCCGAGCAGCGACTCCATGGGGGGATGTGGGGGGGCTCCGGTCCAGAAGCCTTTCCGAGTTCTGTTGGGGCTCAAACAATACGGTTCAGCCTTTCACTGCCTGGAGGGCTGATATGTATTGTTTCAGCCCCAACGGTGGCGGTTTGATGCCACGGCAGATGGTCCCTGGGGGTGGGGAGTGGGCGGGCTAATTTTTACTAGGTAATTACTAGGAAATTTTGAAAATGGTAATATTAAATAGCTCTGCCGCCGCCCCAACCCACTGGTTATTGGTGAGGCATCCTTGGCGCCCCTGATCCGTCATTGTTGCCGCCCGGGGATACGGGTCGGAGGCTTGGCCAGCCTGGCATATCCACCGAGCTAGATGGTCCCGATTAGCACTGATGGGATGCCTTTTGCACGTCCAACCAGCGTCACAGGGGGGTACCAGATCCAGTTTCTGGCTCGGCCGAGAAGCCTTGGATCCGGGATCGCCGGATAGGGCCCGGCGCTGAGGTCGTTGGGTGTTGATCTATGGCGCCCCCATCGGGTTTGACCCGATTGATGTGGATGCGACGCGCTAGGGGGTCGTTTGTCTGCCAACTGACGCCATGGTGATTAGATGTCTCGCGCTTGGTTGTTGGTTGTTTACAGTCCTCCTATTTCGCGCGGAGTCTCTGAGGTGAGGTCGACCACCTGTGCGGTGCGTTGATACGCCCGTGCAACGCGGCTATCTGAAAAGACGAACCAAGAAAATAATGAAGTTATTTCTACGGAATGATTTCGCAGGTTTGCGCTTTTCACGAAACTGCAAAACCGTCAAGGTTTCTGGAAAACGTGTGGAAACCGTAGGTATCTACAACTGATTGTTTCTCTAAGGGTGTAGATCTTTTAGAATGAAAAAAGTGAAAATATATTCTACCTTGAATATGTGTTCTGTTATTTACATAATCTTTATGTTTATAGATGTCAATCGTCCCGACACCCGAAAATTCATTTCCGATGATCATGGTCAAACTACACCCCCGTTTCAACTAAATTCGAACGGAATGAAGAAAGCGTCAAATTTCGACTTCCAACCGGAGCGCGAGCGAGACGTGCAAAATCCAGGTGGCAGCCTTATTTATTAGCAGCGCTATCGCAAACCAAAACCCAACGCATCGCATCGAGCGAGGCGAGCGCACAGCAAGCCAAAGAAGCGATATTGCGCCCGGGGCCAACGCGCGGCCGGCGGCGCGACCGTTGCGACGAGTTTCGCCTCCGGTCCGTTGAACACACCACCTTCCCGCATCCCTCCATATCGTCAGATAGGACCGACGAATCCCGCTCGGCGCGGCCATCGGCGCCGCTTCGGCATCCCCGCGGCGGACGCAGAGTCCGGAAAAGCCTCCCTCGGAGGATATCCCGATCCCGTCGGCCGCCGGACCCCCGTCGACGTCGCATAAGAATACGCAGTCGGTGTTCCGTCCTCCCTCCCTCCTCCTACGAACGCGCGCCGTTTTAAATGATCAAGAGACTTCGAAGCTTCCGCTCCTCCTCCGGGGGGAGCCAAGCCTCCGACGGGAGCGGAGGGAGCGCCGGACGAGGAGGAGGAGGAGGAGGAGGAGGAGGAGGAGGAGGAGGCGCGAAGGGAGGAGGAGGAGGAGGACGAAGGGCTCGGGGAGAGCGGACTTTCCCCCGAACCTCCTCCCCCCCCGCCGTTCCCTCCCCTCCTCCCTCTCCTCCTCCTCCCGCCGCCGTCGCGTCGTCGTCGTCCCCCGCCGGTCGCTGCGGACGAGGGACCGTCGCGTACGACGACGGGACCGTGTACGAGGGAGACTTCGTCGACGGACGACGAAGGGGACTATGTCGGGTCGCGTGCGCCGACGGCAGGTCGTACGTCGGAGAGTGGAGGGGGGACGGTCCCCACGGGACGGGAAGGATGGAGTACTCCGGTCCTC